>JABELC010000007.1:1437500-1725000 GCA_028455995.1 Scleromitrula shiraiana
ACCTTTAAAACTTCGACTTTTCAAGACTATTATATTATATTCTAATATATAATATTTATATCAAATGAAAGCTTTTTTTTCTATATATTCATATATATCTTCATTATTTCCTAATATAATAATTTGCTTGATTTAAATCAAATTAAAATTATAGTATTTTTATATGATTTTTACTTTATATTTAATTAAATATTATAAATTTTAAAATCATTATTTAATCTTTAAATTTTAATAGCAAATATTTTAATATAAAAATAATTCATATTTAATATTTTAAATAATTCTATAAATAAATGATTGATTTATTTACATCGACGCAAGAGGTGATTTGTACAAAATCATCGATTTTGAAGCGATTCGCTTATTTTGCGCGTGCTTCAATTTTAATTTGATCGAGTATTCAATATTAAAAGTTTATAAATATTATATAAAAAGTTTTTATTTTATTATATTTTATATTTTATATAATATTTATATTAAATAAAAACTTTTTCTATCTATTTAAATTGTATATTATTATTAGTATTGTTTTTTAACATAAAATATTAAATATCAAATTAAATAATATTTTAATATATTATTACTAAGAATTTATAAAAAGACTCGGATATTTTAATTAAAAAGTATATATAATTAAAGTAATTAATATGATTAATATGATTAATACAATGAAAATAATATTAATAAAGATATAACTTGAAATAATTTAAATTAAAATGTTTTATATAAAATTATCAATTTTGAGGTTCATTCAGCAATTTAGCGCGTGCTTCAATGCTCTAACATACTGTCAAGTCATATCAAATCTATTTACTTGCCATCACTACAATCCATCTAAGTCTCTGGCTTGAAAAGTCACTATCAAGCTTGGTAATCTTAGGTTTGATAAATCTGAAACTGTATTAACATGATTATTGAACCATTTATTCACGACATGGCAAAAACTCGTACAATTCACCAATAAGGCTCACTAATATGGAGAGTTAAACGCAATACTAGAAGTCAGAACATGTGGAAAATCTGACTAAGATTACTCCAATCCGGGGGGTGAATTAGTAGTCCAACAATGGAGGGTTCTATTGTGCTTAAGTAGAAGCCCTTCTCCCCTTCGTCAACCTTTTCCCATTAACCGTCTTTCCTCTTCAACCAACCTCAGTCATTCCCTCAATCAAACTCGCTCATTTTTCCAGCGAACTCCCTTAATAGACTCCCGCAATCAACCTTCTCGGCAAATCTTGAACAAATTCAAAACTCGAATCCAATAATCTTAATAACAAACAACTCTACGTATGCCTATTTGTCTTGTCATTATAGAGTCTGTTGATCATGCAACTAACATCTCTATACAGGATCATTCAAACATTAGCAAACATGCTTTTCAAAGCTCTCGTTCCTCTCGTTGCCTTGTTGGTAACCATTCCATCGGCACTGGCTGCTCCGGCTCCCATCGCGGAAGTTGCAGCTTCTCTTGAGAAGCGAACTTGTCCCCCGAGTGAATTCGAAATGTTATATTGTGGAAGTTGGGCAGGTCTTCCTGCTGTTGTATGTATCCACATGAATTCCCGCGACGCTATATTCTAATATCTCGACAGTACAGCTGTGATACCCATATGGTAGTGAACGAATGTATAGATGGCAGCTATTGCTATCAGGAAGAGGACTATGGGTTGGCTGCATGTCTGGGGTGGTAGTTATCGGTAACATGTTATGAATAGCTACTTCGGCACTATCTGACATAACTCTGCAAAGGGGCAAGGGGGATGGATTGTTGAGCAAATTCCGAGCAAGAGCGACTTAATTAGTTTGCCTAATCATACTCAACAAGATGATGACTTTTTACACAACTGCACTATTCTATGCTCATACCATTCTATCGTGACTTGTAATTGAAAAGCACAAAAGAAGGACCATACTTTAGAAAGACAGAAAAGTAGAGTAGAAAAGTATCAATGTGCACACTTACCTAGAATTGGCTTATGTGACGTGGTATTCTATCTTGGAAGGAGTTGGTTCGATCAGTTGCAATACATGTCGAACTTACACTTGGGTGATATGGATTGCCATATCCAGTGCGTAAAGACAGATCTCACTTTCCGTACATAGCGTTAGTTACGGAAAGTTAACAACATAACTTTTCTTTGCTCAACCCATTAGCATATGTCCGATTCTCGTAGCTCGTTTTTTATAACACGTCGCGGTGGGTTTGATATATAGAAGTAACAATTGAAGTGGTTGTTGAAATTGATGAATGGAGTTAGATGGCTGTGTGGGGTAGATTAGCTTACCCTCATTGCCAGACGCGTTCTTTCACGAACCAGAAATGAAATTTATAATTAGATCAACGCATCAGAAAATATCTGATTGTTTTATTCAAACATACTGAACATTATTGCGGCAGTTTTGAGTTCAATAAAGTTCTGCAAACCTTGCATCGAGGCACGTACCTACACTGCATGTGAGCATATCGAAATCGTCGCACTCAACTCTGCAAGTTAGGTATTTTTGAGAGAAAACGAGTGAACAAATAATTATGTCGAAACAGTTCGAGTCTTTAGCTATCCTCCAAGAATCCTGGAAAGACATGTATCAAAACCAACTTCCTGCTGCTGCCCGGTCTAAGAACCCCTCACAAGTATATCGCCTCCCATACTTCGCACATTCCCAAACATCTTACTAATCACCTTTTTAGCCCAAATGGCCAGTTCACAATGACCACTGTTTTGCACGTATAATCCTTGATAAAACAGTAGGAAAAGATACACCATGGACACAGAAAGTTAGAAGTCCCGCATATAAGCATATGAGCGAGGTACAACTGATGGAGAGTATTGAGCTAGGGGGGAAAATTTTAGATGGCGAGGTAGATTTGGTGGAGTTGGATAATCGGAGTTTGAGAATTAGAGGGAAGATAGAGAAGGGAAGGGGCAGCGCGAAAAGAAAAGGAGAGATGTCTGATGAGGAGATTATGATAGAAAAGACGCCTAAAAAGAGGAAAACTGGAAAGGTATCTGGATACTTCCAAAAGAAAGAAACATCTCCCACATCTACAACTACATCTGAGAACGATGACTCAAAGCAGCCAAACCAAACTACCCAGTCATCGTCTCCAAAACGCCCCAAACCAACGATCACTCCACTATCTTCAGATGATCCTCCTTCACCAAACCCTCAGCTCGTCCAAAAAATCGCCACCTCCACCCTCACCCCCTTCCGCAAAACAGTACTCTCTCTCCTCCTCCAAATCCCACCCGGAAACTACACAACCTACGGCGCCATATCCGCACATCTCTCCTCATCGCCCCGAGCAGTAGGTAACGCGTTACGGAATAATCCTTTTGCTCCAGAAGTGCCTTGTCATAGGGTATTAGCAGCGAATGGGGGAATTGGAGGGTTTGAGGGTAGTTGGGGGAGGGGTGGTGAGGTGGGGAGGAATGATGAGAAGAAGAGGGGTTTATTGAGAGAGGAGGGGGTGAAGTTTGATGGGGGCGGGAAGGTGGTTGGGAGGGCTTGGGAGGGGTTTAGGTGATTGGTTGGTTGATTGACTTATTGATTTGGTATGGGTAGGTGATGCAACTTCACCTTCAGAACGAAAGATTGAAATTCATGTGTCTGAGACGAAAAACAAAGATGTGTGAATATATGGTTTTGGGACATTGCAAATCATTATATTCCAAGGTCATGGTAGCAGGTTGCGGTTCCATAGGCACTAAGAAGGACGTCGAGAATGAGAGACAGAAGATGGATAAAAGAGGATATGAGAGTGGATTAGGTGGGATGAGTAGATTCTAGATTCCATGCCAAATCCTACAATACTACATAATATTTGAAGTATATTGCAGTGTTTAATAATAAAGATTTTATTCACGGAGATAGTATGTTTGACTAAACTATATATTTCTAAGGTGCTGCTTACATTTACATATAGTGCATTTGTAAGGGTTTACCAGTTTTAGTGGTTAGTTGCACTAGGATAATTTATGAATCACCTTCACTATTGATTAGTTTTTGGTTGAGAATAATGATTAGTCAAAAAAAAAAAAGAATATATTATTCATCTTGATGCCAAAAAAACAATATTGTATGCAAAATGAATAGATTACACATTTAATAATAAATTGTACGCGGATAAATTATTTTCCATGGTTATTCCGATATCTGAACTAAGTACGGGTATCAGTTTCACATTAGAAGTGCAAGAACTCCAAAAAGTATACAGGTAAATGTTTAGAATACAAACAAACAAACCAACAACAGTCAACAAAATATATCTCAAACCCTGATCATCATGACTGGGAATGGGGGTTCTCAAAGCTTTATTGATTTAACTGGAGATGATGAAGAGGAAGATATTGTACTTCCTTCTATTGAAACTGACGAAGTGTTTGATTCTCCTATAGCTATAGCGAGTAATACCAACTGCATAAATTACGGTCGACAAGAAGAACATCAAACACATAATTCTTTCTCGCAACAAATTCCGTCTTTACCAATTGATCAGAGACCTCATCCTCCACAACCACCTGGCAACCTCTCCCAGTCCGACTGGCATCAACGCAAGTTTGGTATTATTTCAATTGATCTTCAAGCCCCCCCGCAGTTTCCCATCACCCAACCTATCAAAGGTCCTGGTCTTCAAAAATTTGAATATAATTCAACAACAATAGCTAGTGATGTACTATTTGCTTTCAATGCGCATCCACACCGACATGGATTGAATCACCATCTGAAACCTCTTATTACCTATTTTGGAAACACTGGTATTGACTCTGATCTTGCTACATTACGTTCCGATTTTCCGTATATAACTTTCTCGAAGGTGAATTCACGTGGTCCAGGTGCTCCACTACCCGGTTTTGAGAACATGCCACCAACTGGTCAATCATTACAGTCATCATCACACCCTCATGTAGGCAATCCTCCTGTACGAAAACCAGTCAAACCTACGCGTGGTGGTGGTTATATAGGGAGAAGCCATCCTGGGCAGTCTGTAAACCATGATCAATTCACTACAAACCAACCTCGTCAGGGGAATGTATTCCAAGAGCGTCGGCCATCGCACCAATCTTTCGGCTTGCCACCAGACTACCCGGATGCACTCCGTAACGAGAGTATAGTTGGACAAAACCCTGCTTTTGTAGATACTCGACCTCACCAACAACAAATGCAATATACATTACCCTCACACCCACAACCGATATCCTATTATTCTTCACCATATAGTCATGCCCCGCAATGGACTGCGCGCCCCGCCTATCACAATCCGATACATATGAATGAACAAACGCACATTCCTTCGTCCAGACCAGAATATATCAACTCGCCAAATACTTACCAAAGCGGTCCGACTTCAGCCTCCGCTCAAATAGGAGCGCCATCTGGTCCGGTATCCACAATGCTTTCCACTTTTAACCTCGATGGGATCTCCAGTACGTCTAACACGCCTGCACGACGTGGAAGGCCTCCAAAGAATCTATCTAGTACCCCAGCCGAAAAAGGGCCACCCAAAAGAAGGGGCCGACCACCGAAAGATTATGCAGCAATAGTTGCATCTAACGACCCTGAAGTTTTGATGGCAAAAAACTCAGATCAGTCGTCACGTAAAGCAGCCAAAGGTTTAGATCAAGCCCCCAAAAAACGTGGTAGACCTTTCAAGAACCCAGAATTGGCTGGGGTGGTGGACGAAAGTATTCCTAAAAAGCGGGGCAGGCCGCCAAAAATCCCTTCACCAGAAGTGGAAGTCGTTCCTCCGGAGCCAACATTTCTGAATTTTACTTGTGAATGGCGAGGATGTCCTGCTGACCTGCACAACCTGGAGACATTGAAACTTCATATCTTCAAAGTGCACAACAAAAGGGAGCATGGTTCGTTGTACTGCTTATGGAAAGGTTGTACCACGGTACAAACAACTGGGAATGGAACAACGTTGTCACCAAATTCTGGCTCTACTACGCACTATCATTTCAAGATGCAGGAGGAGTGGATGAAGCATATAGATGAAGAACATTTGCGCGCTTACGCGTGGCACATGGGGGATGGGCCTAGAGCTTCATTAGGTATGATGCGACACATAGCAGCATAACGTATCGGAATCTCATGCTAACAACCACCGATAGACAGAACAGATAGATCTCAATCATTGGCGTCTGCAAGTTGGTTAAATGACAAAGATGGTAGACAAATTACGCCGTCAGTCGAGAATCAACCTATTGTGGATGGTGACCCAGCGATAAATAATGCGAAGCGATTTAAAAGAAGAATAGATGGTCTACAGTGGACTCTTGATCCGATTGATGACGATGATAATAATGATGAGAATTCAACACCACCTACGCAAATTTCAGAGAAAAGTATCCAGGGCGATGTAGATATGGGAAATGGCAGCAACAGCGATGAAGAGGATGTGATGGATGAATCTTAAGTGTTGGTGGATTGGAGGAACTCCATACGACGATACATAAGAGGAGTAAAATGTCTTATACAATCATATGATTAAAATAGGCCTTGGGTGGCATATGGTTTTATTCAGGATGCAGTTTGCATAGCACCTACACGTTGTGCCGGTATACAAAAATAGAATTACCATACCAAATATTTAATACAGATACCATTCAAAGTTAACAATTGGAACTCGATCATCAAATTCGGAAACCAAACTCTGTGAACCAATTCTATGTCGATGATCTGGTACTTACCTAGTTTTCGAAAAGGTAGATATGTTCATGCCCCAATACAACTGCGATACTTAGATGTTGTTTTTGTTTTCGGGAATAAAATGTTCCTGATGTTATACAAATATGTAACTCACCAATCATATTTGATGAAGCTAGACACATTTAGGCTAGCGGATATTAGGACCATATAAATCACCACTTGTGCCTTTTCCGATTCTTCTTTCCTTGCTTTGACTTTTCTCTCGATATCTTCACAAGGTGGAAAGTATGCCTCATCTGCCTTCTCCTTGCTATATACACTCTCGTGTCATTTCTCTTCTAGGTGTCAGCTTCGATTCGCCTTTTTTGATCAACCAACCAAAGGACGTTGGCCGACACCATGTTAGTTCAGGGTCGAATTTCGCCTTGTCTTTCTTACAGTATACTTCTGTGAGAAAGTAACACAAGCTTTCTATACATCTGTACGGAGGTCTCTCTCCAAGTCGGAAGAACTTTGCCCGCGTGATTATTCATGATCTCTTTGGGATGGATGGCAATAATATCCTGCTGTTTTTGAGCTGTACCGCACCCCTTTAAATCTTCATGTCCCTTTCGCCCACCTTTGCCATTTTTATTGCAGATGGTGCGCCCAAAATGCTTAGAGGCATTCTAATGCTTGTGGTCCCGTGGGCTTTGTCATCTCTTTTCTATGTATTGGAACGGTACGATGCAATGAAGCTGAGGTTGTACCTCGATGGTTTTTTGAAAACTTCCCGGGACATGCACATATCCAGAATTTTCATTAGATCAAGAAGTATGCACTCTTGCACCATCGGCATATACGAGTAGCCTTACCCCGCTCGTTGCCGAGAGATGCATTACATACTGTGGCACACCGGTATCGTCGGAAATTAAATAAGTACCGGAATTCTATCCAGTTGGAACAGGCGAACGTTCCTCCACAGCTTATGGTGTGGAGTGCTTGTGGCGAGGGGAAGCAACCCGATCAGCTAGTCCAATAATACAACAAAGAACTCCATAGTTTGTATTGTATGGATGGTGCATGTACACCCTTTTCCGTGTTAGCAGACACGCCAATCCACTAACTCTATGGTGGAGAAAGGTACCAAGAGTCGTGCATTTTCAGATGACGTGACGGCAAACAAACCACTTCTATATGATGTCAGCCTGCTGAGGATGTTTAAGCGAAGATCGTAGGCGTTTTAATATTTTTAGAACATTTTTCGTATCGAAAATCATCAGATTTTGGGCCTTTCCATCAAATCAACACTGCTCCCGAGTCCCCGACTGGTTTCTGCATGCAACATGCACTGCGTAGAGATTAGCGGGGATATTTTCTTCGCGGTAGTCATTTGGACATTGGTAAGCTGGATTACCCTACCTCAATCTCCTTTTACCTCATCGAAACCTAATATTCTAGGTATAGAACCTTCGATTTAGAATCCCGATTTTTTTGTCCCAATATCAAGTTCCAGACAGCCTCTTGCAGTAATCCGACCGCTGTCAACTCTTTCCCGGAACTTGGGCCAAGCCAAGCCGTAGCACAGCATGTTTATTCTAAATATCACACAGAAGCAAGTGGATTACACGCATTATTGATTATAAGTTTATGATTATTGCAATACGATCAACTACAACCATGTAGTTTGCACAAAACCCTGCCCTGTGGACTGAAATCCTTACACTCGTTTTTGATGTGCAGCACGATCGTGAATACTCCTGCATCTCGTGTTATTGAGTCGATATAATATTAATGATACTCGTTATATAATTAGACAATTGTGGCAATAGGTTGAATAGGGACGGTAACCGGGTGATAGTCTCTTTCCTAACGGAGCATGCATTGCATGGATAGCAAGCGTCAGTACCGTGAGGCTGGTCATGGATTTGGGTTCTATATCATATCTTCTCTTACTTCGAACCCTCTCAACTTTCTGATCTTATCCACCAATTCGTTCTTCTCATCTAATCTCGATCTGAGCATTCTCTGGAGGCTTTCAGCTGATGTTCAACATGAAGGTCCCTTCACATTCTTCTATGTTCTTAGTGATCGCCGCTTTAAGCTCACTGCCTTTAATATCTGCAGCATCCAACTCAACTACGCTAAGTCCAACTTCTTCAGCAACTGCGGCCGCTGGGTTGCCAACCACGCAATTAGGCAATCCACCTGGATCATGGACATATCAAGGTTGTTATAGTGATATGATTAATAACACCAGAGCATTGATATGGCAATCTGTATTTCCCACCACCAATTCTCTTGCAACATGTCTCAATCAATGTGCTCAGTACGGATATATGGCAGGTGGGATGGAGTATGGGAACGAATGTTACTGCGGCGAAGATAAGCATTTAAACATATCTGGTTCTACCAAACAACCAGAAACAGATTGTCAAGTTCCTTGTTCTGGCAATGCTGCGGAAATTTGTGGTGGTCAGAATAGAATTTCATATTACAGATGGACCGGTGATCCAATCAATGTATTTCATTATCCTACTGGAGCAGCTAAAGGATCATATGAATTCCTGATTGGTGGTGTGGTTGTTCCCTTAATCACCACACTTGGTGTCAATGGGAAAGCCATGTTTTTGGAAAAGTCGGGAACTGGAGCACCTAATACAACGGGTGTCTATGAACTCGATTTGGCTTTTGTGAATGATTTTAACAAAGCTTGGAGGACGTTACATGTCAAAACTGATATCTTCTGTGCGGCGGGCATCACACTCCCTGATAAAGTAGGAAGACAGCTCAATATTGGTGGTTGGGGTGGTTCTTCAACATTTGGTGTTAGACTCTATTGGCCCGATGGAAAGCCAGGTACACCAGGTGTCAACGATTGGCAAGAGAACGTTAATGAAGTAGCACTTCTTGAGGGACGATGGTACCCAAGTGCCATGGTCATGACTAATGGCTCTGTGCTCGTTCTTGGGGGAGAGATTGGTTCTAATCTTGCACCTTCACCATCTTGTGAAATTCTACCACGTCCACCTGGAGGCTACTCTAAACAGCTCGATTGGTTGAAACGCACTGACCCCTTCAACCTCTATCCATTCATGTTTGTTTTGCCCGGAGGTGGAATTTTAGTTATCTACTACAACGAGGCCCGCATTTTGGACGAAGTAACCTTCGATACTATTAGCACCCTTCCCAACCTCCCAGGTTCTGTTGCTGACCGTATGGCTGGAAGATCGTACCCCCTGGAAGGCTCTGCCGTCATGCTTCCTCTTCATGCCCCATTCACAGACCCAGTAAAAGTCCTTGTCTGCGGTGGCTCAACGGCTGGAAGTGCCATGGCGATAGATAACTGCGTCTCCACGACCCCCGAAATTGCCAACTCCCCCTGGATCATCGAACGCATGCCTTCTCAACGCGTCCTATCATGCATGGTGGCACTCCCAGACGGAACGTACCTAATACTCAACGGTGCACAAAAAGGAGTCGCAGGATTTGCTCTCGCCTCAGATCCCAACTTAAACGCACTTCTATACGATCCAACCTTACCTGTCAATCAACGATTCTCCGTGTTGGACACAACAATCGTAGCACGTCTCTACCATTCCGAAGCCATTCTCCTCGCAGACGGCCGTGTACTTGTCTCGGGATCCGATCCTCAGGATAAGGTCAATCCCGAAGAATACCGCGTCGAGGTATTCAACCCACCATACACCCTTTCGGGTCTAGCCGCCCCCTCATTTGCCACCAACAACAAAGACTGGGAATACGGCGCAGATATCACCATAACCGCTTCCATCCCCTCCGGGAACCTCGGTGCAGTTCGAGTCTCCATGCTCGCGGCCGTTTCCTCAACCCATGGTAATTCAATGGGTCAAAGAACTCTCTTCTTAGACGTAGAGTGTTCGGGGTCGGCAAATGCGGCTACTTGTTCCATTACGGCGCCGCCGGATGTTCATGTTGCCCCGCCGGGCTGGTATATGATTTTTGTGTTGGATGGACTTATGCCGGGGGTCAGTCATTGGGTGAGGATTGGGGGGAGTATTGCTGATAAGGCGGGTTTGGGCAATTGGCCACAGGGAGCGGATTGGTCGAGGCCTGGGTTAGGGGCTGTTAATGGGTTTATTAGTTGATTGATACATGGGTGAATGAGTGGGTAGATACGTCTTTTGGGATAATAATAATAATATGTTAGAGTATACGATTGCGGTGTAAGGTAGGAGGCAGGAATTCACCCGAATCTGGGAAAGCGTGGTTGGTTACATTGATATTTTTTCGTTAACCCTTTTTTCTTCCTTGCAACCTCATGAAATTGTACTCTTTATACTATCATTTTAATTCTCAACTACCACCTGACTAGCTATATGATATTTCATCTAACCTATATATCGTTTTAATAAATCTCATCTAATCGTGATCACAATTCTAATTTGATTATATCTACTGTACAATCACCTAGACACTACTCAACACAGCCCTCAACTTTCAAATACAAGACAACATAAGTTCTAAAAAGCATCATTCTTTCACATACGACCATAGATCAAGGAGAATTGGGCATCCCGTCCGCTCTGCCATACACAAGCCTTGAATCGGTGAATTAGTAGTTGGGTGGGTGACCACCAGCGAATCCTCACTGTTGTATGTTTTTGTTCATGCCTTTTTTGAGAGTAAGCGAAGACTATCTTTTTGTTGATAAATGTCAATCGTATGTGCATAGCGGTACAGAGTAGTGTTCGTAAATAGCTCGACGGTAAGATTTACTTTTGTTGTGTCTGCGATTGAGGATCTGAAGGTGGAGATGCAAGGAAGAGCGACCGCAGAAACAAGTCGGTTAAAGGTGATCTATCTCCCAGGCAAGTTTCCATCCACTCTGCGGAATTCAAAAGTAGCATGTGATTGTTACGCTATTTCGATAGAAGTCGCTTGGTCAATTATTGAACCCTCCTGATCACCTGTCTCCTCAATTGTTCCCTGGATAAGAGCGTCAATGTCCGCAACTTTCCCAATTCCTGCCTCTTCTAAAAGTTCATCAATGATCGAAGGATAACTGTTTAAGACGTTGCTAATAATCTCCCTAGATGACTCGGATATCTGGAACCATTCCGTCAAAGCTTTTGAAAGATGTGTTTTATAGGAAATATCCCTGTTCATCTTATCACGGGGAACGAATATTTCAAATCTATCACTCTGATCTCGTGTATATACGTAGCTGGTACCTGCAGATATTGGTTCTGTGGTTTCGTTGTTGGGATGGCGGAGTGTGTATGTCACGGATATATCGTCTGTCACCATGATCGAAGTAGCCAAAAGTTTATTGTACAAAGTTTGATATGTTTGCGGACTTCGATTGGGAACAGCGCATCTATCTATCTGTTAGTCTGTTGTGCTTATGCAGGCTGCCATTACATACGTACCGTAACAGAGAATAGGCTCTGGCATTGAATTGGATTATCAGATTGGCGTCAATAACTCCATCATCTTCACAAGTTGTTTCCTCGGTGTATATTTGCGAAAGAAACTTGCTCTGGAGTCCTAAAGCTTGCAAAAAAGGATCTAACGGGCGGACTTCTTCTAGGGTAAAGTCCGGGAGTTTAATGTGGTTGGCGAATATACTTGAAAGCTTCTCCCTATCAATTACCGCAAGGTTATCCAGCGAGTTTGTTAAAGAGACACGGTTACCCGGTTCCAACTCTCGAACCGGTAAGATGTTGCAAGTTCTCAGATATTCTAAATGGGCTGGTGTTGGTTTCATAGAGTTAATTGCTAGAATGGTTAATTCGATCTCTGTGATACAATTCTCACGTCCGGTATAACTACGTAAACCTTCCACAAGCGTGTCGATTGATGCTGGGGGTATTTGCAGGTTATTCAAAAAGAAACCTTGTAGTTTCTTTGGATAGTAATTGGCTATGACATGCTTGTCATGAACTGGTACGGGACTGCTCCAAAGCCATTGTGAGGGTGGAACCCATTTGGAGAATAAGGGAATATAAACCAATTCATAGATCTCGAAAGATTGCCTTGAACAAAATACTATCAGTAAATTAATCAGCAAGATATAGCGATGTAACTTGCCGAATATTTATCCAATATTCGAGGCTTATGGTGGCTTTTTCAATAAGTTGGTACAGATTTAGAACTCTGTCGGCAGTATCTTCGGGTGTAGTTATTGAGAGTGTCAATAGAGCTTCTTGATAGTTACTCCAGTCGGCATTTCCAATGTTTAAAACATCGTGAAAGAGACGTCTTATCTTCCTACTGTCTCTATACTGGGGGGCAATAGCTAATGGTGTCTCATCGAGAAGATTCTCGGGAACCTTCCAGACACAATCATCGAGTTCAAGCCAGCTAGGGGCTCTAGAGCTCGGCTCAAATGAACTGGGATGTAATATGAGACTATCCTCCTTAAACTCTTGCCTATGAAGGGTTAATGATGATCATGTTACTAGGAATGTTCATACTCAAGAGATAGGCTCGACTTACACCACATCTTCCTTGTTATTTTCACTATAGTGATCGGCAATCATTTCATACAAAAGAAGTATATCTTCCCTGGGTTTATGACCCCAATCTTTTTGTGGTAGCTTCGTGTGTTGACGTAGACAATCTAAGTAAAAGGTAAGGTCTGATTGAAACTTGACCTGAAATCGCTCGAGGAACCTCCAATCTTCGGGTAGAGTATCTTGAAACAGACAGTAATGTAGCAACATTCAGAAATGGAAAGCCTCGTATCACTCCCATCTTTTTGACATTTTCCTCCAAGATCGGTGTTGGGAAGTAGGTGCGTTCCAAGGCGGTATTTGGAGCTTCCCGACATGTAACAACCGCCTCTGATATTTCCTTCTCGATATCAGGGGTAATCTGCACTTTATAACTTGCCCAGTGAGTCTTGAGAGTACCAATAATCTTATCAGGCCTATATTGAAGAATATGCCGGAACTCCGTAGTCAACGCTCCTGTTGCAGATTTTAATTGAGGAACATCGTTTATCCCCATGGCCACTTTTAACCATCCCAACCAGGACAGCTGGCTCCGCCGAGTAGATTTGGGAAGTAATTTCACATATTCGCTGTTCAGAAATGCTACTGGACATTCAGGTACCTTCACACTCGTGTATTGCACAGATTTAAATAGTTCGTGCGGGCCAAATTCCCCCTCGCTTGACAAATATATGACCTTAAGTTAGGATTTAACCCTACAGCAAAGTCTGTCATAAGCCCAGACATTAGACAATCTCGAAAATTAATCCAGAAGGTTGGTTCCAAAATTCCAATATAAATAACTTAGATGACTCTTCGAATCGGGTAAGCTTGGCGCACTTCCAAGACCGCCCGAGTAGGATCCAATCAACCTTTCAATCACGACTTCGGTTCTGCAGTTACTTACTCCAAGGGCTTTAAATAAATTTCTGCGAGAAGTGTTTCGGCAGCTGGTGGATCAATGGTAGTGATTATGTCTCCAGGTATCGTCGGCCCTGTTGGTGATGGAAAATATATATCGAAATCGTTTCCCAAAGCACAAACCCAACGTCCATCAACCAATGGTATCAATGGTAGAGCCTCCTTGATTTTAGCTTTATTGGCACCTTTTGATCGTTTCAAAATTTACAATACAAGAAGAGCAGCACGGCTATGCCATTTCTTGGTGGACACAGAGTCCTTCATCTTCGAACAAGAACTATCCAAATCTAGTTTGATTCTGTCACAACTTGCCCCATCCTCAATGTCCAGTATATCAAACTCCCGTTTAAGTTTCTTAACGTCCTCTGGATCGTAATCTAGTGAGAGGTATCTCGCATAATTTCCAGGAAGATCACTGAATAAAGGCCGTCCATTCTCGTCCAAACAAATCGGCGGTAAAATTCACAAGGACTTTCCAGGGAGAAGTCGTGGAATACCATGCAGACGGAAAATGGGTTTGTCAAATAGTTGCAAATTAATGGATTGTGCTAACAGCTTCCAGGTGTCGTTTGATATTATTTCGCTTTCAACGGGTAAATATTTCACCCACTGGAATTGAAGAGGGGAGTCGTATCGTTCACAAAAGTCCAATATAGCGTCAGCAAAGGCCAACGCAATAATAGTTGAAATCCAATCGTTTCACGGCGAATCGAGCATAATTTATTCCCTACTAGCTTGCAGAATAAAATTTGCTTGAACCAGAAACCAAATGCGTTTGTTACAAAAGGGTCGATGGGGACGAAAGCTAGGCACTTACATTTAACCCTACAGTACTTACGGGGAGAAATGTGAATACATCATGCGAAATAGGCCGAAGTGACCGATCATCATGGCTCACTGGAAACGCCAGTATGACCTCGTGTTTATTCCTTCCAGGGCACGAGTCGATATCAGTAACATGCGACATTGTGCGTGTGAATACATAGTGTAATAGTTCAGAGGATGTCTCCTCACTGCCACTAGGTGTTTTTGTGATTTATGTAGTTTTGAGAGTTATTAATTTGGCTGCAATGTTTTTTGATTTCGTGAACCTAGTAGTAGTCGTGGACTCAGTAGGATTGAAGAATCGATGTGATCTATCAATCGTAATCTCAATGACCTCAATTTTGGACAAGAACAATAGCAGAGATGCATCAACATGTGTATCGAAGTAGGAGACTAATTCGTAGTAATTATTATACATCGAGTCGTTGTGCATGAGTGTGATTCGCGTGAGAGAACGCTCATTGTCTGGAATTAAGTCATCTTCCAGAATCGGGGTAATGATACCCAATTCTTCTTTGCTTGAAGTACCGCCGTGATAGTCAAATGAGAAAGAGAATGAGTTCGATCAGATGTGGACTTTAGATGCTATTTGAAACACGGACTTGAATCCGATTCCTTTGTTGCCAACATATCCACGACTCTTCATTTTCCAACTCTGCCTAGTACTGCAGATCTGGCGCACATCGTTGGCACTAAACCCATCTTCGTTGAATTTGAAGACAATCTTCTCTTTGGTGGTATCAAAATTAAGAGTAGGAATTCCATCAGTGCGATTGAATTTGCAGTCCTCTGCATTTTGTATTAACGCAAAAACAAATCGATATTTGCTGGAGTAAATATCTCGCTCAATACTAGAAAATATGAGTACATCTTTGTAATTGAGTAATCACAAAAAGCTCACGTTTCTACCTTATGCGCTAGTTCTTTCCGTAATGAAGCAAGAACCTCCAGAACTTCCGGATTTGTTGTTTCTAGGAGATGAGGCTCGAGATATCCTTTGCTCTTACTTATTTTGAGGACAACGTTGCGTGCCTCTTCAACGCTAAGATTCAGTGACGAAGTCGTTATTATGAAATGGCAATTCTTTCTTCCAGGTTGAAAGGGAATTTATGAAAGAAAGTACATATACATGTCCTTTATATATTCATTGGCGGATTTCGGTACAGCCGGACGTTAATAGATCATGCAGGTGCAGCGTTGTATTCTGATTTCACAACATTCTATCAAGATTAAATGACCGGGGAGATCACTAGGGATGTGTGAATTCATGAACCAAAGTTACCCGGGTTTATTTTAGATCTTGATTAGAAAAGAATTAAGTAGAAATTGTATTATTTGCCTTGGCTTCGAATAATTGATGGTTTTATCTGACATCGATAGTTTAAGCTCTTTTATTACTTTAATACCTGTCTGTTTAGATTCATCATCGAAGTATCACGGAAAGTATACACATAGCACGTTGATAAATGTTCAAAAGATGCAGCGTTACATTCCAATTTCTTGTGGTTGGACCACCAACAACAAGCGATGTAGAGGTGATGAAAAGCATCGGGTTGCATATTGTAAGCCCAGACTAGAGATGTCAAAGTTCTTGAGAATGGCACGATGTAGGGTATATTTCTGATATACCCTCTATTTGAAAAGTCTATCAATGATCAATTCATCAATTAGCGGTTTATGGAAACATGTTTATTCCCAGACTATCTAGTTACTATAGACAGCTGTGTGTTTCGCATATCGCCATATCCTCATACCATCAATGATTGAACTTGATAGCTGCTTTACATACTTCTTTACCGCAAATCAGAACTTTGAAAGTGAGATTATCTCCCTTGTTACCAAACACAATTTGGAATTGGTAAACTATCTCATGTACAAGGCGGTCGAGTTGGCTATTATATTTGCTTCTGGTAGATCTTCCGAAATTGAAGTTGGCAGGGAAGGTCCATTCGACACGACCAACTATTTCAACTCCTATATCATGTTAGTTGAATTTTTTCCTCACTTAAAGAGACATATTCGTTAATCAACGTACTTGGATCAAAAGAATACTCGGGGACATAATCCGATACGCATGCATATAGGGGGCTTTTTAACACGGTTCTTTTACCAGGTGTGTAGTCGCGGCATGCTTCGATGATTCTGAAGGTATCCTCGGTTATCTTCTCGCCCTGAGATGTCTTCATTAGCCCATATACAATGAACGAGCGGGGTGGAAAGGTAATCCACCATTAGCTGAACTGCATACCTTAGAAATAAACCATTCCATTCGATGGTCACACATTTTTTGGTTATTCCACCTCTCGATATAAGAGTACTTTTCTGGATCTATACCTTTTCGAAATGGAAGTCCCATACAGATGCCATAATGACAGCGCAAGCGCTTCACTCGTGGTGCGATGCTTTCAAGACCACGCAACGCAGCTCCACGCACGACTGCGGATTGGCTTTGATACATTAGTATCGAAACGAAGTGGGAATATAGGGGTATATAACTCACGGATGCATCGGGCATATCAAAGTGATATTGCCATTTTCCTGACACCATTTTGCTAACATTTTATTAAGATACATGGATTCACCAAAACCGCCAACTAGAATGATACGCTGGGGGAGTACGGGCAGATATTAGCAGCCTCCAATGGGTCTATTCTGTGGGTAAACAAAAACATACATTGATTGTGGCATTTTGTGCCTTCTTTGCTGCATTCACTTGCTGTTTTATCAAGTTTATAATCTCAGCCACTACCGGATCGAAAAGGCCTTGCATATCTTCGCTGAGAATTGGTCAGAATGTTGACTATCATTTGGACACAGGACTCTTACTGAGTGAGCACAACAACTCGGTCGTCCTCATCATAATGCTCGGAATCTGGGACATCAAGGTTTATGGGGCCAACCTCTAGCTCGTCTTGATAATTGTTGGATCCAAAGTCTCTCTTTAACGTTTCAAAGGAGCTCATGAATCTGCTTCCCGGGCCTTTCTGTCCAAATGGCACATCTTCAAATGCCAATCCGAATCGTTTGGAGAGTAAAGTATGTAAATTCCGATCAATGTACGTTGATCCACATTTGCCACCTAAATCGAATGTCAGATTCTAGTTCTTACAGATAAGTTGTATGAGATCCTTGGGTAACTTGCCAATGCCAACGCAAAGTTCATCAAATGTGAGGTATGGATGTACTTGAACAATAGTATATGTCGTGACATCAATAGTCCCACCTCCACAATCGCATATCAGGATATTTTCTTTAGGCTAGTTTGCGGGTTTCTTAGTCTTTATCCTTAAAGTGAGTGTAGATTGAAGCTTACCTTAATAGGATTCATTGCACCTGCTTTTGCATATTCTTTTAAGGTCGCAATTGCTGCAGCTTCGGGTTCGGCGATTGTGAAAACATTGTCTCCTGGTCGTTTACCAAATCCTGCATTCTGAGCAGCTTTTAGAGTAGCATCTTTTGCTTCTTCAGACCAAACGGCAGGTAATGTTACCCAGCATTCCATTGGGGTGTTCTCAAATGTTGCATCTGTCATCTGTTGGCGTAATTTGGCTGATACGTATGTATATACCTCACGTAGGAAGTCTTCGCAAACTCCCGCCGCATCACGAAAGGGAGGTAATTTTAGCATTCCAGTACCTGCGATACGCGAAAGTGACGGGTCGTCATGTTCTCTAACAGCGGTATGCTGGTCGAGTAGTAGTTTCGTCCATGAATAGGATACCAACTTAGCGGAAACTTCGAATCCCCACTTGTTTTCACCCTTGATTTTGGGATTTTCCTGACCGTAAGCAATTCTTGTGGGTGTTTTCCAAGATGTAAAACTATCCCCAGGCCAAGAAGAGATAACATTGATGTCATCTATTCCAGTTTTGTCTGAAGTTACATAACTTACACCTGGAATAACGTTAGAATTTAATAATTATGAGAGTGCAACTTACGCACCTGAGAATGTTGTGCCATAATCAATTCCTATAATGATTTTATGGGAACCTGAACTTGCACTCAGAGCGTCTAGAGAAGAGCTCATGATGGCGATAAAGAAAGATCAGAGATGGAAAAGTACAGTTGAATTCTTAGAATGCATTAAAGGTTGCTGTAAATTTGAAGTATTCAGTCAAGGAAAGTAGCTGACGAAGCAAAGTAGTTGCTGTAGGAAAGCAATTTGTTTTGCTAGAAATTGTAAAAGAAACCAAAACAGATTTGTGGAAGCTCTGTAATCAAGTATTCTCAAAAGCGAAATTTTAAAAATATTCACTCTCGAAAAAAAAAAGAAATTGTATATATTTTTAAATTACTTGCCTCCAGAAAGCGAGGCATTAATGAAGACGATTACACAGGATAATCCTGAAGTTAAATTACTAAAAGAACAACATTGAATCACACATCGTTGCCTGCTTCGTATGTAACTGAAATGATATCCGAAAATATGATTGAGAGAGAGCCACACTCTTCAAGACGTTCTGATGAACTATCTATCCTCCACGAACCACTCATCAGGAGAGAAACAATGCTTACGGAAGGTGATGATACAGGCGACAAGGGTGCCGCTACAGAAGCAGCTTCGGTCAACGACCAGCCCCTCGCTCCTAGAATCGACGACTATAGACGTGAGGATGAAGGACTTCCAATTTCAGTTCGAAACTCTCGTTTGAACATGCAAAGATATAAATTGCCTATTAAACACAGTGAGTTTCGCGCGTTCTATGTTGATTTCTGCACTGAAATTGTGGCTAATTCCATTCCGATATGATAAAAGATTCCCC
Source organism: Scleromitrula shiraiana (assembly GCA_028455995.1). Lineage (NCBI taxonomy): Eukaryota > Fungi > Ascomycota > Leotiomycetes > Helotiales > Sclerotiniaceae > Scleromitrula > Scleromitrula shiraiana. The sequence continues at coordinate 1,457,116 of JABELC010000007.1, forward strand.
AACTTTTGCCAGAACAGTGGCTAACCTTTTGGGGTTGTCTGGAACTAAAACGCCGTCCGTAAAGTCAGATCTGAGAGGCCAGTATCAACCAGATGGCGAGTCTCAGGTCGTTGCGCGCCATTCTCAACAGCTACCCACAAGTACCCAAAGATCACACGAACGATATGGTGATCGAGGCGGCGCTGTAATGCAATCCACACATCCACGATATGAGGGGGACTCACGACCGGTACAACAGCCCCATCAACAGATGAAAGCAGGTCGACATACAGAGAGAGCTATTGGAATGGAGATAAAGCCGAATGATGTCGACGAACTGAATCAACAACTCAGTCAATTACTCGCGAGAAAGGATAAAGAACACAAAGCAAGCGAAAGAAATTATCGAAACCACATCCAATCTCTTGTGGGCAAGATCGAGAAGAGGGAGCAAAATATAGACATATTACAAGAAACGATCCGTGAGACCGAATCAGACATGAAGCGAAAGATAGGCATATTACAAGATCAAATTCGTAAGACCGAATCAGACAAACAAGCAATGGAGGATAAACACAACACTTTTCTTCGAAAGCAACAAGAAGAATCATTCAGACAAATGGAGAATTCGCGTTGGATACCTGTTGAAGACAGCAAAGTCATGGGGGACCTTGATAAACTCAAGAGAGAGATGAAGAACTGGTCCAAGAAAGTGTCAATAAAAGATATAGTCATGGTGAAGTCACTTGGCGAGAGAGAGCATACAGATCTATGGAATGCCTTGGAGCAAGTAGTTTTGTTGGAAAATGGTCACCTACCTCGAGGGTTACCTCTGGGGAAAACCCCAATACTACTCCTGAATGCTCTGCTCGCTCATGATATCTATACGACTTTGTTTCGAAACCCCTTTTTCTTTCTCGAAAATTCGTTTGCAAGTGGACAACTTCCTCCAGCGACCTATCCAGGGTTACATAAAATGCTGGAAGAAATCTACCAATTTGCCACGTATTGTAAGTATATTCCTATGAGCCGTGCTGAGGGAACCATCCGGCTAACTTCAGCAGCAAACCAGGAAGATGCCCATGTGTGGCGGTCTCAAACCTTGCGACTCTTGTTCCCTCCAATTGGGACTCAGACATTGGAGGAGAAAGAGCTTCGTGACTGGACTGAGAAATTGATAACGAACGTAGCACATGAACGAGCTGCAAACTTTCTAGAAAGCGGGGCTAGATACCTTATCGATGATGATGCCATGGCCAAATGGGACGAAAAGCTCAAAGCCATGTACCAAGAAGCAGCAACAACTTCATACATGCTATGGACAAGAAAAGTAAACCTCAGGTGCTACACTTTGCACGAGATGGGCACTCTATTACTATTCGATCCTGATAGCAAACGAACCATTCCACATTCTTCGGTTAATTACGATAATCATGCGGATCGGCTTGAAGGCAAGGCTGTCAGCGTTCTTGTGCATCCACTTCTGATTGCACAAGGAACAGACGATGCCAAAGATTACGATCAAGAACGTGTGTTTATGCCTGCGGAAGTGTGGCTAGATAGTAGCAAATTCTCTGAAATGTAACCGTCATTGCCTTCATTACGTTCTTTCGTGCCTCCTACCACAGGGGAAACGATAGGAGGTATGGACGGTCTGACGATTAGTTACTTTTTTGAAAGTCAATTGGAATGCCAATGGGTAGATGGTAGTACCTAGATATGAACCTCAATCGAGAAGATAACATCAGTACCTAGATAAGAACTCCAAATAAGAAGATGACACTAGCACTCAAATATATGAATGCGTAATTCGCGTGCCCATGAACAAGTAATTGAATGCTGTATATCTGGTCGATATACCATGAGCTTCTAAATCAGCAAACACGCCATGGCAATATAGGTAACTTTCGGGGTATACGTGAGACGTGGAATCGCAATGTACCGTACCCGAGCTTATAAGACTGATGCCAGGGCCACGGTGATCTTTGGACATTGCTTCAACGCATGATGATAGAAGTAAGATCGTAGGTGGGCCATTGAATTTACAATGCAATTGCCGATTTCAACGAACGATGTGTCGTCGAACGAAAATGAGCGACCTGGCGAAACATTTTGGTGTGAATATTCCGAACCGAGTTCTACCCGAGTGTACAGAGACTAGACCCAGCCTGAACTAGTACAGCCAGAACCACTTCCTCCAGATGTCCACAAAGGAAACTGCTCATGAAACATATCATGAAAGATCTTGAATGCAATAATAAATAGCACAAAATTATTTACAAGATGATGGCGAACGCAAATGACTTGGTAGATCAGTTGTGATGCGGGCTCCGCAAACCACCAGTGTGCATCTCAATCCCACACTCATTCTCAAATCGAAAAATGAAAAACATATACACAACACAGGTTAATATCATCACCATCCACATACCTTCCACTCACTCACTCACTCACTCACTCACACACCAACACATACCATTCCATCAAAAAACACACCCAAGAAGAAAAAGATGATTGAGCCAACCTAGAAGAAACGATTCCAATCAAAATGAAATAATAAATATAATGCAATATAATATAACGAGTTAACTATATTCCTATATTCCAAGATATCTTTCCGTCTCTCTTTATTTCCGGATTTCTTCCTGTCTGTCTGTCTGTCTGTATTTCCGTCCGTATTTCATCTTTTTACCTTACTACTAAATCCCCCCCTTTCCTTCTTTCCATCTCTCCATCTCTCCATCGTTCGTTTGGCATAACTATATTCACGATACCGCCTGCCCCCACCCCCGCCCACACCTCACTCTCCTCATTCTCAAGGTGCCAAGCTATCGAGTAATCAAGTAAGCAATGATCATTCATCATCATCATCATCATCATCATCATCATCATCATCATCATCATCATCATCATCATCATCATCAGCAGCAGCAGCAGCATCCGCCATCATGACATATAAAAGAAAAAAAAAATCAGAAATATGCGGAAATCTTATGTACCAATTTCCCCCTCCCCTCCCCCTCCTCCCCGCTATGCTCATATCACATAGTGATAAAAGCGGTGCTTATAAAAAGGAATCGAGAAGAATCGAGAAGAAAAGAAAACAAAAGAAGAGATACTGTATAAATAGGTAGATGGGCAGGTATGCAATAAAAAGATGCGTTAATTTGCATATCCACAGTCACATCAAACAAACAATAAATGAACAAGAAAAAGATTGTCTTTTTTTTTAAAAAAAAAGTATGATAAATAAATACACCAGTCAGATATTTAAGAAGCTTGCTCTGAATCCCATTCATTCATTCCATTCCATTACGATATGATAATCTTCTGTAGATAAATCAATGCATTTCATGCTTGCTTATGTGAGAGAAAAAAAAGAAGAACATCATTCAATCATTGACCCGTCGCGTAACCATTTCCATAGCCAAACGTAGCTTGGCGTCGACTTTCCTTGTGACTATCATCGAGCTTTCTCGGGGGTGGCGGGGGTAATGGCCCGGCTGGAGCGGGTCGCATGGGGAGAGTTGTGGAGCTGAAGTTCAAGGCGTTTGCGCTCGAGGAACCGTTTGAACTGTGGGAATCTGGGGCGTTTAGGGTGGTGAGTTTGGGAACGGAGTTGGTGGTGGTGCCTCTTGTGGGGAGACCGGGGTGGAATGGTGCACCTGATCTGCCGTTCTTGGTGGGAGATCTTGAAGAGCTGTTGTAATTCTCGACGTATTGAGGAGATGTTATGGCTGACCGTACATCGGCACCACCTATGGGGATATCACCAGATGTAGGAGTTTGCGATGAATTCGGAGAATCGTCCCCTCGTAGTACTTCTCTGCTAGCTGGTGATAATTGTGGTGCAAGATGCGATTTGCGGTTGTCTCTTTCAATCAAACCAATAGCCCATTCCCTCAAATCTACAGGGGTACGCTTAGCAGCTTGAACGAAAGGTTCCCGTTCCTATTGGCAACGTCAGTATGTGCATGTATTAATATATGGAAAGGTTACTAACATAAAGCTCTTGAGGAGTTGGACGTTCTTCAGGAGTCTTGAACATGCATTTTTGAATCATATCCTCCAAAATCGATGGGAAAGCTTCGCTCTTTGGTAGTCTTGGTGCAGGCTCGTATACAATTTGTTGAAGGAGGTCGAGAATGCCAGATGGTGCTCCATCACCATCCGATAAGTGCTCACTAGCATCAAAGGGGAATTTCCCTATTGCTAATTCCATAATGGAAAGACCAAAACTCCACACATCTGACTTGACGGTATATTTTTGACCTTGGATACGTTCTGGAGCCATGTATGTCGAGGTTCCAACGAATGTATCTGCCACGGAATTGACCAATTCTCCTGAAACGCCAAAATCACAAAGCTTAATCTGACCTTTAGAGTTTACCAAAATATTGGAGGGCTTAATGTCTCGGTGCATGATGTGGTGTTTGATGTAAAGATATGTAAGACCTCCAAGAGTGGCTTCTGCAATTTTCCCCAACACATCGACTCGTACTGGACCAAAGTTTTTGGAAATGCTGTCTAGAGATCTGTGAAGTATGTTAGATGATGTAGTAAGGCCATTCCTTCTAGGTACCATACCCGACATCCATATATTCCATACACATAATAACATCATTATTGTCGCTCAAAAACGCACCATAAAAGTTCACGATATATTCTGAATTACAGTCGTACATAATTTGTAGTTCACGAACGATTCGACGACGCATTTCTTTCTTGGCTTCGACATGGATGACCTATAGACTCGTAAGCACCGTTCAGATATTAAGACTCGAGATTCTTTTTTCTTGTGCCAGCATACCTTTCTTGCCATTATAGTGCCTGTTGCCATATGTCTAACTTTACTGACAGTTCCTCCATTTCCATGACCAAGTTCTTTCAACACTTCTAAATCTTCTCTCTTTAAATCCAACTTGTATTCAATTCCAATTTCTAATTGTGCCGTCTGGTTAGTACTCCCACTGCCAATACCACCCGGCATTTGCATATCACTCTCTGCTGGTGCTACGTTCCGAGGTGCTGGTGCGGCCAAAGCCAAACCTTTCACATTCTTCCTCTTCAAAGTGCGCACAGAACCAATACCGTCCGACATCTTGTAAGGTTTGCTCAGCAATGTTGTCTAATAACTTAAGGAATGATTTGGATGTTGAGGATCGCGCAATGTTATGGGTGAATTCTCCCAGTCAGCGCTTCAGGAAGGAGCTCTCAGCACAGCGATTGATTAAGAGAGGTTGAATGCAAATGTTGAAAAGCGAGATGAAGTTTGATTTGAAAATAAAAAACCCTCTTGCCCTCTTTTCGTAAATGACAAGTCCAAAGTGAAGTTATTTCAGAAATGTTCAAGAGTCGAAATAAAAGATAATGTATGGGGTATTTGTTTGTATGGAGGAGGATTATTATAGGATTCGGTGGAGGGACAAAGTAGATGGATGATAAAGTTGTTAGTGAAAGCGGGACAGTTTAGGTTTTGGCGCTACAGTATTATATTAATATCTTCTTTCGTATGGTAACTACCTGGGTATAGTTTGAAAGGTCTCGGTCGAATACGGTGGATGCCCAGTGTAGTATATTTTGAAAATCAAATTAAATTCTGAGGGATAAAATATAATAAAATACAACAAAATACAATAAAATATAATAAAATATAAAAATCGTACCTGAGATAAAAATAAACAAATAAACAAATAAACAAACAAAAAATGATAAAAATAGAAAAGAAACAATGAAAGAATTTAACAAAGTGATTATAAATTCTATGTTCTATGTTGAAAGGTTCTAAGAGTTCTATGTACCGGTACTAAAAACTAATAATTGTGTTGTATCGAAAATGTATTGAAGGTTGTATCTTTCTAGTTGTATCTTTCTAGTTGATTTTTGTCAGGCTGACTGTCTTTTGCATTACTCAAGTTGAACTACTGACTACTCGCGGGGAGCTCTAGAGTACTTTTAACTGCATGTATACTGTATACTGTATGTACTAAGGGTAGATCTGAGTAGAATTTTATATGGATTATTATTACTACTCGCATAGACCTTTATATCTGCGATTCTATACAAACCTTTTTAAATCAAATGGTACTCAGGTAGTGTCTCATCCTTCAATGGATATCTTCTATGTACATAATCCCTATATAGTAGATATATAACTCGTCGTATATCATTATCGTCCGGGTAGTTCTATTAGAAAATAAGTTCCATGTTTCTAATAGAGAATTTTGCATTGAGCATATTTCTTCCTGAGGGCCTCCTTTACTGATCTAACGAATTATCTTTGAAGATACCCCTGGCTAACTTATTATAAATGTTGGAGATGAAGCATTGGTGTTGGTGGGGTAATAATATATCAGCACAGAGCGCTTGATCGTTCGATTTCATACACTCGACTCTGTTTGTAGTCCATAAGATCTCCAACAGTATCATATACAGATAAAGAGTTCGTGTAAGCAATGAGAATATATAACTAGACATGATAATAGTGGAAGTTTTGAGGATATTCTTAGGTATAATATAATCTGATTACTGGATGGTATAATAAGTATGGTAGGATTATCATTTTTCTTTGTTTCCTCGCCTCGCACTATGTGTGACCTCTGCTACATCTGGGGGCCAAAACATTTATGCATGTGATACAAGCTTTAGGGCAGTCGTCGTGAATTTACATCTACATAGTACGATACATACAAGTAGTTCTACTTTTATCTATCGGTACTAATTCTGTCTAAATAATACAGAATAGTAGTTAAAAGAGAAAAACTCTAGTATCAAACGTTCAACCTTCATAGAAATTCGTTTCTATACAACTTTTCTTTCTTAGCAATATTCCGTATGATTCAGCCAGTTGTTGTTGTCCATGCACATCCATTGCTGTGACCCTTTGAGATTAGAAAACGTGGAAAGTCTTTGTAGCTATTCTGCGCTAGGCTCATCATGTATTAGTTGTGGCGCTGGACTTCCGATCAAAAGTTATGCCTTACATTCGAGGATTTAGCACCAGCCTCACTTTTAGTAAAGTCCCGTCCCTGTCGCGCGAGAACTAAAAGGCTGTCAAAAAGTTCCCAAAGGATAGCTTTCAAAAGTATCCTCAACTTTATTCACAGTTCTACTTTTCAAAGTATCTCCAATCGCCATCATCTATAAATCTTGCAGCTTGGCTGTCCGCGATCTGTCCTACTACAATCAATAATAAGTCAATTAAAAGCTTCGCAATCATGAGTATGCGCGATCTCATCGATGGGGACGTCGAGGTCGATGAAGAGGAGAATGATGAGTCATTTGATGAGGAAACTGGAGAAGCTCGAGTTGGCGCAAAATCGCGGATTCAAAATGGAAATTTGGACGATGATTCCAGCGAGGAAGAAGATGACGATGATGAGGAGGCAGCTCGCGAAGTAATTACCATCTTCTCCAAAGTCTTTGTTACTTGTGATGGCTGACAGATTGTTAGGTTAGAGAAGGTTTCATCGTAGATGAAGATGAAGAAGACGATGATGAAGCACGAGAACGACGACGTCGCAGAGATAAAAAGCGCAGAAGAGAGCAGCGTGAAGAAGAGGTTTTAGATGATGAAGATTTAGATCTCATCGGGGAGGCAAACCCTGAATGGGAACGAAAGACAACACAACAGGTAGGATATTCTGGCGGTTTTGGTGTGAATTCAATTGACATTAGCATAGCCTAAATTCAAGCGTCTCAAGCGTGGTCACCGAGATGATGGCGATCAGAACAGAGAAAGAGGTTTGGATGAAATCTTCTCTGATGATGAAGAACAAGATGCACCACACGATTATGAGCGCTCATTCGCACGCCCCGATCATAGAATCGACGAATTCGCAGATTTTATCGAAGAAGATGAATTGGAGGATGATGAGAGAGATAGGCTCATTGAGGAGAGAGAGGTGGCCCGTCCGAGGGAAAAGGGATACGTTGGCGGTCCAGAAACAACAGGTCTCGATAAGGATGCTTTAGAAGATATGGAGGCTATATTCGGAAACGGCGAGGATTACGATTGGGCACTTGCTTTAGAAGATGAAGCCGAAGCAGCAGAGGCGGGCGACCAAAATCTGGAGCTCAAGGACGTTTTTGAACCTTCACAACTTGCAGAGAAGTTACTTACCGATGAGGATAATATCATTCGCTACACCGACGAACCCGAACGATTTCAACTCGACCGAAAAGCATACAAGCACCTTCAAATCACGGACGATCAGTTCAAGGAGGAAGCTCGGTGGATCACAAGTCTCATTTGGCCCAAGAAAGGATTTCAAGGCGATATGCAAGTACCATTCACGAGAGCAATTGGCAAAGTCTTGGAGTTCTTTGTTGTGGACGAGGTCGAAGTCCCCTACGTGTTTCAGCATCGAAAAGATTATCTTATTCATGCCAAGAAAAGCAGATCTCGAGCGGATCCCAATAACCCAGATGCACCTGATTATGAAGTGAGCGCGGACAAACTTTTAAACCAAGACGATCTCTGGCGTATTTTGGAACTCGATTTGAAATTCAGGGCTCTCATCGACAAGCGCAATGTTCTCGAAAAAACTTACAATAATTTGAAACTGGCTGCTAATATCGATGATACTACCTTTGAAGCGATGGTTCCGAATGCTGTCACTATGGAGGAACTTCAAGATCTTCAGGATTATCTATATTTTCAATACTCTTCACAGATCAAATCTTTGCAACTTTCGAATGGGGAAGTCAAGGAGAAGCGTGCGGGAAACAAAACATCTAGGTTCGATCGTATTCGCAACAGCGGAGCTTACGAGTTCGTTAAAGCCTATGGAATTACCGCGGAACAGGTCGCTCAAAACGCTCTGCGGGAAGGTCGCAAGCAGTATACAGAGGATGCTTCTTTAAGACCAATTGATCTTGCCGACACTTTGGTTAGTGCAGAGGATTTCGCTACAGGCGAATCAGTCTTGCAGGCTGCCCGCAGCATGTTTGCCGAGGAGCTCTTCATGAACCCAAAAATGCGCCAACATTTCAGACGAAACTATTATTTGGCTGGGTTGGTCAGCTGTAAGAGAACTGATAAGGGACTGAAAAAGATCGATGAACAACATCCTTATTACGAACTAAAATATTTAAAGAACCAAACATTTGGAGATATTGCGAACAAGCCTGAGATGTTTCTGAAAATGCTGAAAGCTGAAGAAGAGGGACTACTTGATGTACGAGTTTCTTTGCAGAGCGAGCGGGATTTTAAGAAGCAACTTTATTCGGAATTTGCATCTGACAACTTCAGTGAGCTTGCTGATGCTTGGAACGAAGAAAGACAAAAAGTCCTTGAATTGGCATTTTCGAAACTCGAGAAAGTCATTACTAAAGGAGTCAAGGAAAGCATGCGAACGGAATGTCAAGATTCTATTCTTAAAATCTGTCGTGAAGAGTATTCGAAGAAGCTTGATCAGGCACCATATAAGCCTAAGGGTATGGTGCTAGGTACCATTCCTCGAGTCCTTGCCTTGTCCAACGGTAATGGTGATCCTAACCGTGATGCTGTTTGCTGGGCCTGGGTTGAAGAAGATGGGCGAGTTTTAGATCATGGGAAATTCGATAACTTGTCAAGAGATCAAAGAGCCAGAGAAGCATTCGTTGCATTGGTGCGCCTAAAGAAACCTGATGTCATTGGCATCAGTGGATTTTCTGTCGAGACCCACAAGCTTGTCAATAGCCTTCGGGATTTAGTTTCGGAAAATGGTCTCCGTGGAGGCGAATTTGAGGATCCAGACAGTGGTGAGGACCGAAGCGAGCCTTTAGAGATTGTCATTGTGAATGACGAGGTCGCCCGACTTTATAAGGACAGTCCTCGTGCTGCCGTCGAGTACCCGGCGTATCCTCCACTTACGAGGTACTGCGTTGCATTGGCTAAATACCTCCAAAATCCAATGAAAGAGTATGCTGCTTTGGGTAAAGATGTTGTTTCACTATCGTTCCACCCGTCTCAGCAATTACTACCTGAGGACAAGCTTCGAAGACAATTAGAGACTGCAATGGTTGATATGGTCAATCTCTGTGGTGTGAACATTAACGAAGCAGTAAGCGATGCCTATACGGCAAACCTACTGCCTTATGTTTGTGGTCTTGGGCCTCGTAAGTCTACAGCTGTCTTGAAAGCAATCAATGCCAACGGCGGTCTTGTCAACACTCGTGATGAGCTTGTAGGTGATCCAGATAGCGGAAAACTACCCGTTGTAGGACCTAGAGTTTGGAACAACTGCGCAAGTTTCCTCTTCATTGAGTATGAAAGTGCAAATGCGGCCTCTGATTATCTCGACAATACTCGTGTACATCCAGAAGATTACGAGCTCGGTAGGAAAATGGCTGCTGATGCCCTCGAGCTTGACGAAGAAGATGTAAAAGCCGAGGTAGATGAAGGAGGACCTGGCGCTATTGTTCGCAAGCTTATTAAGGATGATGAGCAAGAGAAAGTTAACGATCTCATTCTTGAAGAATATGCCGACCAATTGGAAAAGAATTACAACCAACGAAAACGTGCGACTCTCGAGACAATTCGTGCCGAGTTGCAGTTAGCTTACGAGGAATTGCGCCGCAATTTTGCTCTACTATCGGATGACGAGATTTTCACTATGCTTACAGGTGAAACTCCAGATTCGTTATGTGAAGGCATGATTGTGTCTGTCAATATCAGAATCGCCAAGGAAGATTTCATTGTTGCTAAATTGGACTCTGGTATTGAAGGTCGGGTGGAGAAAGATGACGGCTCTGATAACCCCAACGCATCTCTTAATCGTATCTTTTCTGTTGGCCAAACTGCTCAAGCTAAGTTACTCGATATTGACCGAAGAAACTTTGCTGCTAGACTCTCTTTACGCGAATCACAGATGCGACCATTCAAGAGGCGTATGGATCACGAGCCAGGTACTTGGGATATGATTCAAGAGCACAAAGACAAGGAAGAGCTACGTGAGAAAGACAAAGCCACAGGTCGTGTGCAGAGAGTTGTTAAGCATCCTCTCTTCCGACCTTTCAACTCCACGCAGGCGGAAGAATACCTTGGATCGCAAGCTCCTGGTGATGCCGTTATTCGTCCTTCTTCGAAAGGAAACGATCATCTTGCAGTCACGTGGAAGGTTGCTGATGGTGTATATCAACACATCGATGTCTTGGAATTACAGAAAGATAATGAGTTCTCCCTCGGAAAACAATTGAGAATTGGAAATAAATACAACTACAGTGATCTCGATGAACTGATCGTGGATCACGTTAAAGCTATGTCTAGAAAGGTTGAGGAGATGATGCTACATGAGAAATACCAGAAAGGTAGCAAAGCCGAGACAGGTAAGAATTTCCAAACCCTTAAATGATGCATTGCTCATGTTTGCTAACAAACTTTATAGAAGGATGGTTGGAGACCTACACAAAAGCCAATCCCAAACGATCAGTATATGCCTTTTGTCTGGACAAGAGAAATCCCGGGTATTTCCATCTCTGCTTCAAGGCCGGACTGCTTGCACAGGTGAATTCATGGCCCGTTCGAATCGTCCCAAATGCCTTTGAATTATTAAAGAGTCCGTACCCCGATATGAAGGCCTTGTGTAACGGATTCAAGCTGCGCCACACAGCAGAGATGAACCGAAGGTGATTGTGCGTAGTGATTTTTCCTGGGAGGGAGAGAGGAGAGGGGGCTGGTGGAAGTGGAAGTGGAAGTGGAAGTGGAGATGGAAATGGAAATGGAAATGGAATGGATGGGCGCTTTCGACAAAAGTCGAATCGAATCAAATCCAACATGTAACAAAAGTTTTAACAGGGGTTACTTACTCACGTACTTACTCGAGCATATATTTCACAAAAGGGGATATTATATTACATTACATTACATTGGAATTACATTGGAATTACATTGGACGTGGAGTACATACCGTTTATCTTTTCTTTTTTTAAATGTTTTTTTTTTTTTTTCATCTCTTATGATATTGAATCTGTTAAGGGGGTAAAATTGAGCCAGGTGGGACAGACAGATGGACAGAATCGCAAGAGAAGAGGGTATAAAATAAATTAAAGTAAAGAAAGTAAAATAAAATAAAATAATTCTTAGTAATTGATTTTAGATATTTACATATAACATTCTGAGTAAGTAATCAATTGATTCAAGGTATCTTGAGATGTTACACTCACTACATTTGATTTCGACTTGATCTTGACGTGATCTCGACATCCACGACCGTTACATTCCGTAAATCTATCGATTTGATTTGATTCGATTAGATTTGATTTGATTAGAATTATAATAGTAAAGCGATAATGATAATGATAGTGAAAGTGATAATGAGAATAAATATTTCATTCCAACTCGTTCGTCAAACAAGATACAGTAATAAAAGTAATCCGGAACTTAAAACCGTGACAGTGACGTTGGAAGGATTCCGCGTGGTCTTCTCGATGGGGGGGTATGCTGCAACTAGTTGTATATTGTATATTTTACTCGTATATTTTACTCGTATATTTTACTCGTATATTTTACTCGTATATTATACTCGTATATTCATCCTAGTTGGGTTGGTAAATCGTGGCGGTAAATCGTGGCGGGAAGGAAGTAATAAGTAAGTCCAAGATGATCGATCCTACGCTACTGTACTTTTATTGTTACTTGTGCGAAATACTTGTACTTATTATTACCTGTATGGAATACAAGGCTGAGCTATATATATATATAATATATATGTATATAACAAGCATCCATAGATGGGTAAAATCTTATCTTATTGTCAAAATAGTTAGGTTTTGCTTACTTAGATCCTTTGGTGTTACTATACTATGATAGTGATAGTGATGGTGATGGTGATTGTGATATACAGGTAGTACGGTATAATTAGTAAGTTGGATTCATGAAACATGAAACATGTTAGATTCGGTTGGATTGGTAGATATGAGTGTAAGTAGTGACTAAGTAAGTAAATAAGTAAGTAAGGAATAATAATAACTATAATCGTTTATTGTTATTTTTGGTACGTATGACAATGCGCTACGTAAACCTTGTCAGGTGTTGGTGATAGATGGATGGATGGATGGATGGATCTAGATTTTGGGTTTGGCATTTATATGTATGTATGTATGTGGTTGGAGGGCTTGGTGTTTGTTTGTTTGTATACACCGCACAATTAATTGATTTTGGATTTAACTTTAGGTTGGGAATTTCTGCTATATTAATTTGATCCTTCTGTACTGTACTATACTATACTATACTGTACTGCACTGTACTGTACTATGTATATGATGACTGACCTCGAATGAGGTTACCTGTCTGTATATACGCCGTGCAATTGATGACCCATGCTGATACGCGGTACATGTCATACATGTCATTTATTCAAACCAGTCAATCAGCCACTGACGCGCTGACATGTCAAATTCCTTTAGATCAAACTTTGAAACCTTATGCTTGTTTGCTTGAGCGAGCGAACCACCATAGTTATGTATATACTGTAGGAACGCACATAAATTTGATATGATATGATATGATATGATATGATAGAGTAATAATATACGAGGTTAAGTAAATAATCCGACTGTTTTGTTAGAAGACTTGAAATAAAGTATCATCAAAAACTCTCAATTGTATCCATCCATTGCCCTATATACTCATCTCATCCCATCTCACCCCTCTCACCCGTCTCACCCATCTCACCTATCTCAATTTATTTACGTGTTCTTTCTCGTTTCCAAGCAAAGCAAGGCAAAGCAAAGTAAAGCAAAGAAAAAAGAAAAGGGAACTTCGGATTTTAAATCTTTTCCTTTTTCCTCAATGGACTCCACTTTACTTTGAAAGCTGATTAAGAGAGAGAGAGAGAGAGAGGAAACCTTGGAAAGGAATATTACATTCTTTATCTTGCTTGCATTGCATATCCAATCCATTATTATAAACCATTAAACGTGGACTCGAACCTTTTTGTTTTCATTTCCTGCCACCAATACAAATAACACAAACTTTTCTTTCAGCTCCTCAATTTTTTTTTTCCTATTCATTTTCTCATGACCAATTTCATAGAAGATACAATTTATAAAAGTAGACCGCAATGGCTGGTTTAGAACAACTAGAAATTCATAGCAAGGTAAGGTGTTTGTTTGTTTGTGAGGTATATGAAGAAGGGTAGATAACGATAGCTAATTCAATTCATGTAGTCGTATATTGTTCGATGGGTCAAGGTTGATGAAAAACATACAATTTCATGGAGTGTTCAACCGCACAAGAAATCAATGTAAGATACCATTCTATTTTACAATTCGAAAATAGATCATTAACGGGAATTAATTAGAAATTTTGGAATTGTCAAACATCCAGGAACAGGAACAGCAAACAGTATATCTACCCCGCGACAACTTAATTTTGATGATGCGGTTCATTCTTCCCTTCAACACCATGATCCTTCACAAATACGACCGTCTGCGTCCGATCCTAGAAACGATTCCTCTACGGCACAAGATCAATTAAAGGCAAAGGGTTTCATATTAGTTGAATGGCATGGAAAATGCGAGGCGGACAAGGTATCCATGGGTACATTCGCGGTGCCAGTGGGTCATGGGGGAATGTACGGATTGGTATTCGACAATACATTTTCGAAACAAATATCGAAGACGGCCACATTCGTCCTCCTGACGTATCCCTCCAATTCTCCTCCACATTCGACACATTTACAAAAGCTGCAGGGTGGGCTGAATGGTACGGCTCCAAACGGCGGGAAGCATCCATGTCCAAAACTTGCTTCTGCAGCTTCGGAATCCGTGGAAAGTCTGAATAGCAGTACTGCGATGGGTCGGAATGCTAGTGCTAGTAGGGGGTCTGTGATGAGCAGGCAGGATAGTGATGCTGGGTTTTCGAATTACCATGTTGGTGTTTTGCAGAAAAGGAGGAGGAAGCGAGGACAAGGTTACGCTCGGAGATTCTTCTCGCTGGACTTTGCAACATGCACACTTTCCTACTACTATAGTCGCAATTCATCGGCATTGCGAGGAGCAATCCCTTTGAGTTTGGCTGCAATCGCGGCAGATGAGAGGAGGAGAGAGATCAATATCGATTCCGGGGCGGAGATATGGCATTTGAAGGCGAATAATGCAAAAGACTTCGAGGAATGGACCAGGGCTCTAGAGAAGGCTAGCAACAGTGCTAGAGGTGTCGAGGCAGAGGCAACTCCCTCGCCGGAAGGAGGATTAAAGATCAGAACTAGTGGTCTTCCAACTGGTACAAACAAAGAAGAGGAACACGAGTGGGAGCAGATTGAGGGTTTGGTTAGTAGGATAGTTGGAACTAGGGATGCCGTTCGTCGGTTATCGAAAGAAACAGCGTTGGAACAAAACAGACAATCACATCATGTACCCTCAATTGCCGGAAGCCAAACGGAAGAGACGGGTGATTATTTCACTCATCCATCCAATGAGAAGAGACCATTCTGGAAACGCAAACCGAGTACTCCTTCGACCAATACACAATCAGCTATGCAACGTAACATTACCTCACAACTTGCCGTTCCAATGCCCGCTGGGGCTCCGAGCGTCAATGGTTCTGGCAAACCTCGTCGATCACATGAGGAGCAGGATATGCATGATCATTGTACATCGTTATTGAAAGATCTTGATGCGGTACTCTCTGATTTTCAAACGTTAATAACGAGCAGCAAACGTCGACGGGCTGCGAATGTTGTGCCTTTGTCTGCTAGATCGACGCGCAGTATTGAGTCTGCTTCAACGGGCGAGTTTTATGATGCAGAGGGTGGAGATCCGGATCATTCTCAGGTTGTGATTATTAGTCGTCGAAGTGAGGAAGGCACTCAACCATCGGAACCAGAAGAAGAGAAAGATGGAGATAATTTATCACAATCTGATAGTGTAGGAAGTGAAGAATTAGATCATGTAAATGGTGCAGCGGCTCTTTTCCCTATCAAGCCTAAGAGTTTGGAGCCACTACCAATTAAAGTCGCACCAAAACGTCGAAATGTCGTTCCAATAGCAACGGTTATGCCTCCTAGTTTGATTGGATTTTTGAGAAAGAATGTTGGGAAAGATCTGAGCACTATTAGTATGCCAGTTTCGGCGAACGAACCATTATCGTTATTACAGCGTTCTGCGGAGATATTGGAATACTGCAATATTTTAAATACTGCGGCCGATCAAAAAGATCCTACCAAGAGACTTTTGTATGTAGCAGCGTTTGCCGTCTCACAATTCAGTACGAACAGGGCCAAGGAACGCGCGATACGAAAACCCTTCAATCCAATGTTGGGTGAAACCTATGAGCTAGTTCGTACAGAACAAGAAGTTCCTGGTGGTTTCCGTCTGCTCGTTGAAAAAGTATCACATCGCCCAGTCCGCATGGCCTGTCAAGCCGACTCAGCCAAATGGTCCCTCGGTCAATCACCCGCCCCAACGCAAAAATTCTGGGGCAAAAGCGCCGAACTCATAACAGACGGTCGCATCCGAATGGTTCTCCGACTTCCAGATGGAGCCGAGGAACGCTACACATGGAACGTAGCCACCGTATTCCTGCGCAACGTGGTCATGGGAGAAAAATACGTAGAACCGGTTGGGAACATGACGATTACGAACGAAAGCACGGGCGCAAAAGCCATCGTGGAGTTTAAGCAGAAAGGGATGTTTGGCGGCCGCAGCGAGGATGTTCAAATCGAGGCGTATGATCCCGAAGGTAACCATACGGGTACCACGCTCCAGGGAACATGGACCACATCGCTCCGACTTCTGGAATCGGGAAAATCATCCGGCAATGAAATTTGGCGCGTTGGTGAGCTGGTGGAGAACTCGGCGAATAGATATGGATTGACGACTTTCTCGGCGACGCTCAACGAGATTACGGAAGTGGAAAAGGGGAAGTTGCCCAAGACGGATAGTAGACTGAGACCGGATCAGAGGTTTGCGGAAAATGGGGATTTGGATCAGGCGGAGGAGTGGAAGGCGAAGCTGGAGGAGGCGCAGAGGGTTAGGAGGAGGGAGATGGAGGAGAGGGGGCAGAGGTGGAGGCCGAAGTGGTTTGTTAGGGTTGAGGGGGGCGTGGAGGAAGAGGGGGAGGAGGTTTGGAAGTTGAGGGGGGGAAAAGATGGGTATTGGGAGGAGAGGGAAAGGGGGACCTGGAAGGGCGTGGAGGATGTTTTTGCGGTTTGATTGGTTTGAGAAACGCATGCATGCATGGTTGGGTGGGAGGGTTGATTTGGGATTATCTGTTTGGTGTTATGTATGGATGTATGGATGTATGGATGCATGGATGTATGAATGTATGGTTTGGATGTATATGAAATGAATGACTTTTCCCTTCCCCTTCCCCTTCCCCTTCCCCTTCCCCTTTCGTTTTCATTTTCATTTTCCCTTGTATTTTTTCATAGTAGCTGGTTGGTATTTGACACGCCATGATAGGATAGGGTATGTATGATAAGGTTCGGGTCTAGCATTCATGATATGAGATATTTGAGCGAGTGAGCGATTCGATACGATGAGATGCGATGAGATGAGATGAGATGGATTTAGAACGAATGGGAACAAATTGGATTGGATTGGATTGGATTGGATTGGATTGGATTGGATTGGATTGGATTGGATTGGATTGGATTGGATTGGATTGGATTGGATTGGATTGGATTGGATTGGATTGGATTGGATTGGATTGGAATACAATTAAATTACATCTATTGCCAGTGAACATGGGATGTAGAAAAATAAAATAAAAATATCGATTCACCAACGTGAAGATTTTATAATCTTCTTTTGCCTACTAGTGGTAGTACTCATATCATATCATAATTGAACGAATATCCAGAAAGATATCTATCGGTTTCGTACTTTTTCTTTACTTATCATCTCCATCTCCATCTCCATCGCCCTCGCCCTCCATACCCCTCATCTCCTCACCATCAATCAATCAATCAACCCCTCCATCTCCACCTAGACTCGGATATATCTATCTATCTATTTATTTCACGCTACCTTGAAAATACCTCACTGCTACTAGTAGTACGAGTTTTTAAAATTTGATTGGCTATGCTGTTTATGTGTCATCGAATATATGATTTATTTATATATATATATATATATATTATTATTGGATATAGATAGATAGATGTATAGATGTATAGAAATGTATAAAATAGACTTGCCAGTAGGTCGAGGATATATAATTGGATGTTTATGTTGTTTATGTTGCGTTTATTCGAAAATGGAGATTAAGAACTTGAAGGATACTGGTATATATGTTTGTTTTGTTTTTGAATTTGAATTTGAATTTGATTTTGAATTTGAATTTGGATTTTAATGGGAACGGGAACGGGAACGGATGGATGGATGGATGTAAGAAAAGAGTGGATTGGCTTGTGTTAGTTATTTTATATGTATATGTATATGTATATGTAAATTCGGGTTTAAATCATAAGGTAATATATAGATACTAGATAGATAGATATGGATACCAACCGTGTACGATGGGAATGGAGCTCGCTATCGTTGGAGAGGAAAGAAACTTTGAAGGGGGATGTATATATGTCTGTATGTCTGTTTTATTTTATGTTATTTTATTTGTATATTATTTCCTAACGAATGGGCATTCTTGACTGTTTATTTGTTTCGAAGGCAGGTAGTATAATTAATACCTTTGTATAACAGGTAGGGCTGTCTGTTATATATATCATCTGGGCACTAGGGACATCTAGGAGAAAGCCTTGTGAGTCGATTTATGAGCTATTATATATATATTATTTTATTTTACCTTAAAGAGGCAGGCGTCAGTGACAGTAGAGTATAGGATCGTTATTTGAAATTTGAGGTAATGGGGTTTTAAATCGAGCTAGTTAAATTAGATTAAATTTCTAATGTCTGTTCAGAACATAGATATTCAAATGTCTTTTGGATAATCTATATTTGAATGTCCATTGTAATTTGGAACATTTAACTGTTCGTTCGGTTGATCCGTTTTGATTTTGTATGTTAAATATAGATATTCATCGTCAAGTTTTATATGCGGTTGTATGTACATTAGTTGAATGGACATTCAGAACTTAAGTAGCTTGAATGTTGTAGAATATCGAGTATATATATATATATATATATACATATAGATATAGATTTCAAATATCTAATAAATATCGATATCTCAAAATATTGAACAAAGCTATAATAAATACAAAGTAAAATGGAAATATTCATTCATACATTTACTACATATTTATTCATTTCCACTCCACACTCCAAATTTCCTTCCCCCTCCAAAACGGCACCACCTCAACCCCACTCCCCACAAAACTCTCCCTGACGACCTCTCCCCCCTTCCTCAATACAATCTTCTCCCCATTCTCCAACGCATCCGCCGCACCCCCATAAAATTCCCTCCCGAACCCCGCCAAAAATCCCTCCAATGCCTCCTGAGTGATCTGCTCTTCCTTTAACATTCCCATCGATATCGCCTGCTCAAACGCCGTCAGTACAAGCGGGACAGCGTGGGGTTGGGTAAAGACTCCCGCGGCGGTTTTGCCGCGTCCGCCTTTTTTGGAGGAGATATCGTGCGGGGCGCTGTCTGTTCCGAGGAAGAATTTGGGGGAGGCGGAGACGGCGGCTTGGAGGAGGGCGAGCCGGTCCGAGGGGAGTTTGGCCACGGGTTTGCAGAAGGAGAATGGGTCGTCGGCCCATTGGTCGATGGTTAGGAAGAGGTGATGGGCGGTGATGGTTCCCACTACATTGGGACCGCATTCCTTAACGGTTTGAACAGCTGCCGCAGTGGTGCAATGCTCTAGTACGATCTTGAGTCTTGGGAATTTCCCATGCAGACTCTTCAAAGTAGGCAGGAAGCTAGCCTCCGCGTTCAAAATGGTAATATCCTTATCAGACGGACATTCCCCATGCAAATTCAAAACCAAGCCACATTCCTGCATAGCTTCGAACACCGGATAAAAAGGCTCATATGACAAGACTCCAGAACTGGAGTTGGTGGTTACACCAGCAGGATAACTCTTAATGCCCACGATCCCCGCCGCCTTCGCCTCCCTAACCGTCTCGGCTGTAATACTCTTGTGCAAGTAAAGCGTCATGAGATAGTTAACCGTGGGGTCTATAGCCGTTAAGCGGGCTTTGTAGGCCAGGGCTGCGGCGACAGTGGTGATGGGAGGCACTAAGTTGGGCATTACATAGGCCTAGTTAGGTGTTAGGTTGGGGTTTGTGCATTGTGGATTACTCGTCAGTACTTTCCTACCTTCTCTCATACCTCCCTCCTGTAGTCAATCCTTTTAATTAATGATTCTTTTAACTAAGGATCCCTGGCTTGTATAGAAAAATGTATAGAAGTATTTTGAAGTCTGAATTGAAGCCAAAAGTCTGAGGAATTTTGTATAGTAAAAAAGTCCTTAATGAAAAGATGTGACTACCAGAGGGAAGTACGAGAGAAGTTTAAGGCAGGCACTGACGATTATGTACTTACAGTGTTAACACCACCTTGACGAATAGTTGGTACGACGGTTTTCATCATATCGCCATCTCTGAGATGGACGTGGAAATCTGCGCCGGCGGGGAGGGTTATGCCGTCGAATGACTTTAGGGACATTTTATTTTGTATTGTATATCTATTATGGGTCGATATTATGGGTTGAGTTGATAGGTGTTAATATTGATATTGATATAGGTATTGGATGGATGAATATGAACATGAACATGAATATATATAAAATAAATTGTGCATGGGTTATGTGCGTCGGGTTCTGTGGGGAGAAACTAGACTTAGAACTATCGGCAAATCAGACGTTACTATAAACCCGCGGGCCCCGTAAACGTCGATAGCCATCACGTGATATCAAAACCACGGCAAAAAAAAATGATCAGAGTGGGACTCGAACCCACGCCACTTTCGTGACCAGGAGATACTGTTAAGATAAGCCTTAACCTGGCGCCATAACCAACTCGGCCATCTGACCCGTTCTACGATTAAACCCGTGATCGTTATTCAAATTTATACCACAGCATCAAGCATGTGGGATACAACATTGAAGCTGGATGTATGCTCGTTACAAACCACAGGAAGAGGAAGGAAGGAACAATCGAATCTGAAGAGGTGTCTTTAATGTCGACTAATTAGGAAGTTACATGAATGAAATAAAATCTCTCTTTTTTTTCATGTTGTAGTTCTTCTGGTTTCATTGATCTCTTTTTCTTCATCTCGTTTATTACGCAACTTCATATTTGTATCCCACACACATTCCATATTCCATATCCCTCCCACTCCCACTCTCACTCTCACTCTCACTCTCACTCTCACTCTCACTCTCACTCTCACTCTGTCAACAAAAGAAGACCATACCGCAAGCAAACATTGCCTTCTAAAATAAAGTACCTAATCATAACCGGGTTGGAAAAGAAAAAGAAAAAACAAATCCTTTCGCGACGCCCATCCCCTTTTGACCAACACAGAGAAATATAGCGGTAAACCATTTTCATAATAATAACAACATAGATAAATAGATGAACTCTTTTCACCACCCACTCACTCTCACTCACTCAGATCGTTTATCTCTTTCTACTCCTCGACTTGCTTTTAGAAGCTGAAGCGGGCGCGGGACTTGAATCTTTTGATACTACACTTGATGCTCGTGATGAGGGTGATGTAGCTTTGCTTGCAGCCGTGGATTTGACGTTATCGAGTGCTTTGTTCTAGAAAACTATCAGAATACTTTATTCGATAAGGGAAGGTGAAAATCACAATGTAATCATACCTTAACTCCATTCTTTGACTTCTTCTTCGCAGGAGCCATACCCAAGACACTATCTTCATCATTCTCATCATCTTCCGGATCTCTCTTGGCTTTACCATTGACAACAGCAGTACCATTAGTTTTAGCTGGAGCAGCAGGCTCGTCGAATTCTCTAGCTACGGTGGTTAAGAGGGTTGTGCATCTTCTGCTGATTTCGATAGGTGTTCTGCTCAAGAAAAACCAATCGAATCGGAAGAGGGGACTTTCGCGAATATCATCACGAATACGTTCATAGATACCTTCACTATCCACTCCATATCTGTCTAAGAGGACAAGTAAGAATCTGTCTTCCTCTTCAGTATAAACTTTCTTGTTTGTAGTCGAGACTGAATAGTTGATCTTTAATTGTTGTAATGGTACGCGATATTGTTGCATCTTCTTGCGCAACATCTTTCGTTGATGTTCCATCTTTCTAGTCTTCTCTTCACCAGCCTCAATAAGACTGATGTATTTAGAGTAATCAGCAATCTCGGTGTATCGTTGCCAGAATACCTTAGCATAAGCCTTGATCTCTTCCGGTGTCTTGCTGTCAACTTCCTCTGCGATCATTTCAAAGTCCTTGCGACCATACTTTGCAGAGCCATTGATGAATTGTTGGAAGTCTCGACGATTCCAGTCAGCGAAACCTTGTTGGGATAGACGTTGCTTTTCCTCCTGTTCTTCCTCGGTGAGAGGAGTAGCATTGTCAATCTCTTGTTGGTCAAGATTACGTTCAGCTTCACGATCAGAAAGATCCTCATCTGTTCCTTCTGGTAATGGAACCTTATAACCGATCTCTTTGCGGAAATGGGCAGTCTCACGATCTTGTAAATCTCGTAACGTGCCTGGGAAAAATTGGTAGTCGTGAACAGTGACTTGCTTGGGTGCTTTAGGTGCCTTAGGCTTAGGGTCTGCAACCCGGCCACCGGTAGATAATGCATTCTTGTAATACTTATCCATCGAGTAAGATTGTTCCTTGCGCTCACGCTTAGCAGGGTTGATCCAGTTGATGCCAATATCCTTCTTCTGGCTACTGAAATCTTTGCCATTCCACTCATAAGCAGATTCAGATGTGAATTTCTGGAGGTCATCAATACCAAGTTTCTCGTATCTAGCATTGAGCTCTGCGGTTCGTTTTTCACCGTGCTTTAAAATCTCATCGATATCCTCGTCATCAAGATCAGCACCTTTCTCAGCGAGAGCACCTGTCGGACCAGTGGTTGCAAAAACTTTCTCGGCTCCATGCTGGATCATATTGAGCAATTCGTCCTTGTTGGCGGCTGCCTTTGCTGCAATCTGTGCACGTCCTTGCTGAATGACAAGTTGATCAAGCCGAAGCTTTTGGGCAGCACGCTCTAAAACCTTTTCTTCGATAGCATTCTCTGTGACAAATCGATATACAACCACTTGCTTTGTTTGTCCAATACGATGGGCTCGGTCCATGGCTTGTAAATCGGCTTGAGGATTCCAATCACTATCATACAACACGACGATGTCGGCACTTGTCAAATTGATACCAAGACCACCAGCTCTAGTAGTAAGAAGGAAGACGAATTTCTCGCTGTCAGGCTTGTTGTAGTCGTCAATGGCTTGGATACGATCCTCATGAGCAGTACCACCATCGATTCGGCAGTATTTGTATTCACGGAAGACACAATAATCTTCGAGGATATCCAAAAGTCTGCTCATTTGTGAAAAGATCAAAACTCGACTGCCAGCTTTCTTCATGCGAACAAGGAGTTTATCCAACATGACCATCTTTCCTGCATTGAAAACCAAGTGCTCATCGGTGGTATATGGTGGACCAGGCTCAGCACCCTCAAATAGGTAAGGGTGGTTACAACATTTTCGAAGTTGCATGACAATGTTCAAAAGTCTTGTCTTCGATTCACGCTTTCCGCCGGCCCCATTAACAGCATCGATATCTTTCTCTAAGATCTTCTTATACCACTTGACTTGCATATCGGACATGCCAATATACAAATTGACTTCCTTTTTTGGTAACAAACTCTTCTCGACATCGCTCTTAACACGACGAAGTAAGAAGGGTCTTAACACACGATGCAACTGCTGGACAACTGTATCTTGGTCTTCTCCTTGACCAGAGAACCATTGATCGAATGCCTCGGAATCACCGAACACGTCCGGAAGTAGAAAGTTAAGCAAAGCCCACAGCTCATGCAGATTGTTCTGCAATGGGGTACCTGTGATTAAAAGTCGATTTCGAGAATTAAACAATCGGATGACTTGAGCCAACGAAGATTCTTCGTTTTTAATGCGGTGAGCCTAATTAATTAGTACTGAGCTCATTGCTGTCAAGAAAATCGAATCACTAACCTCATCAATGATGATATATTCCCATGCAAATTTCTTTAAGTGGGATTTTTCTCGGAGAATCATTTCATAACTCGTAATGCAAACATCGAACTTCTCGTCAATAAGTCGTTCGTTGATCAAAGCGTTACGTTCATCCTTGGCTCCTTGAAGTACCAAAACGTTAACCTCTGGTGTCCACTTTGCAAATTCCCTCTTCCAGTTGTCTAGTGTAGATTTCGGAACGGTAATCAAATGAGGGCCAGTGGTGCCCATGATATGCCTCAAGTATCCCAGGAAAGAAATAGTTTGTAGAGTTTTTCCTAGACCCATCTCGTCTGCCAAGATACCTGATATACCATTCTCATGTAAAGAAACGAGCCAGTTTAATCCTGCGACTTGATAATCACGCATCTGCCCTTGAATAAAACCGGGTGACTCTCGGAATACTGTCTCTGCGGATCCTCCAGCCTTCTCATCCTTCAATAACTCGGCATCCTCCTCAGCTTCAGTTCTTCGACGTCTTTCGTTGGCTGCGCCACCCTTTCTGTTTGCTGCCTTCTTTGTTTTCTCGGCTTCTTCGTTTTGGCGATCGATTTCGTGCATAATCTCCTGAATACGGGGATTTGGATTTGTCTCGATGAAATGTCTAAATAAGTCTGTCAAGCCCAAAAGATATCTAAATCGTCGAATAGAATCATCTTCCTATGATGTTACCCTAATTAGCATTTATGTAATTGAATTAGACAAATAGAAAAGTATGCACCTTAGATTCGCCGAGACGGTCATGTTTTTTGCCAAAAACGCTCCGGCGTAGCTGAGTAGCCTCGGATCTTCGTTTTCGTCCATCTGCTGTTTCACCGATAACACTGCTTGCTGTTGTATTTGGATTGGTATCAGAGTCTTCCGTATAGTCTGGTGTCTCATCGACGTCCTGTTACGCCAGTCAGCTTTTGATTGCTCCGCATGCAATAAATAGATAGTGTTTGAAATGATATTCTCTCGAGAAGGATCTCGTCAATGTTCGGATTTATACATACCATAGGATCAACAGGAAGTTGTTTAATATGATCAGAAGTATCCGCCATTGATGTATCTGTATCGGCGCCACTGTTGCGCGAAGAGCGAGTTGGTGCCATCTTGTAAGAATTTCAACCCTGAATAGGGTAAGAAATATAAAAAGAGCTCTTATGCAGTTAGAAAATAGCTCGTAGCTACTGGATAGTAGGCTTCTTTCACGCTGATTGTGATATATTCTGAGGTTGTCGAGGTTGCTAGAGGGTTTCCTGGTTGAAATTATGCTTGCAAGAAATTGAGGTAGATTTCGCGTTATGAAGGACTTTTGGTATCGCAGCGTGAATTAAAGTTCAAGGCGAACGCGCACCAAATCGGCTAGCTCCTTATCTCGGAATAACTATTCTCCACTTCAGCGTAATTTTTATTAGTAAGTTCTTCGTCCGAACCCCGAAATCGAAAAACGAAACATTTGAACATCGACAGTGATGACAAGGAACGATAAATATTTTCTCTATTAATTGTTTCTACTTCTGTCGCTATTGAAACTCATACATCGAGAAACTTTCATGATATACAATAATTTGTGTTCTTAAGATCCATTCACTGTAGGTAAAAGCCCACCATTCCTTACCTAGCGTCTCTAGAACAATAGGCCCTGCATCATCCCGCACAACCAGACTGATATTGTCTTTGTCACAGCAATTTTGCACAACCTCATTTCAACAACCACCATGGATTCCATGAGGTCTTTAAACACATCTCTTCCAGGGGGCACATCTCCTTCGAAGCAACAACCCGTCGAGCCTCCAGAACAACTCCTCCAGGCATTCAAAGCCGCCGCCTTATCAGTAACAAAACTCTACAAGACTGCTGCTGCGGACCAAGGAAAATTTCGGTCTGAAGGATATCAAGATGCTTTGGATGAGTTGTTAGCTTTCTTGGACAAAGAAAATATTGGATTGAGTGATGGAGAAGGTTGGAGGATTCGGCGATGGGCGACCGAGAGGTTGGATGGTCGAGATTCCCCATTACACGATAGCGATGACGAAATTTCCGATAAAGCAGAGCGTTCATCGTCACCTGTTAATTCACGATCACAAACTTCAGCGCATGCTTCAACAACAACAACATCCAGATCAGTTAGAGCGGCGTCGCCCGTAAGAGCTGAGCCAGCTGCCTCCCCGCCACCAACCGTTGTTGTACCCACACCCGAATTAGTCATGGCACCAATGCTTCCACAAAGCTCATTTTCCTTTCGGTCAACACACCCTTACCCACAAGATGCCGACATGATGCTTTCGGATTTAGATTTATCGGATAAGGATCGCACACAAACTCACGATGGTGCCGCCAATACACATGCTGGAACTCAGTCATCGGGGATTACAATTACCCGACCGTCACGAACCAATGTAAGACACAACAACACCTCAAGATTAAACTCCAGGTCTTCGACATCGATCGGTAGAGGAGCTGGCCAAAAGAGAAAAATCAATCTAGGGGATTTTTTCGATATTAGCAATGTAGGACATGGGAGGGATTCTGCCGGTGGGGGTGGAAAGAGGGGAAGGTTTATTTGAGGAGTCTACCGCTCCTTTTTGGTCGATTTTGGTATACCGCAATGTGTAGTTTTTTTTACCACAAATACCTACCTTGGGTCTTTGCATCTTCGAAGATCTCTGTGCATAAGCGGCGATACGGCGATATGTAACGACTTTCATGAGCACATGCCTATACATTTCGAAATTATTAGTCCTAAATAGCATTTACATATGGAGTAGTGGATGGGAGATGCAATAGGATGCGTCGGGTTAGACACGGTTTATACACATGATGGGAGAGTCAGTCTCTATGTATAGACTATGTCAATTTTTTAATATTTAGATATGAATATTTTTCACCTTTCCACTGACATTCTTACTATGATTGTGCTTTTATGTATTTCTTTCCTTGTGCTATTCAATTGTGTACAATGTCTCGATTAGTATCGAGTCAATTCATATTTCATAATACTCCGAGACTTTATTGTCGCACATCTCAATTCCCCATTTAGCTGTGGGATTGCACGAGTCGTGAAATACCGAATCTTACATGAGCTTTCGATAATTCCAATATTCCCATTTCCGAAAAATCCAATATCTCAGTATCAGTTTTATATAATGCCTCAGCAGCAACTCCACATTCCTCAGAATAGCCAATCTTCATATCTTTGATCAGCTTCATCACTAACGAACGCATTGCATATCAATGCTATTGACAATTCCGTAGAGAAATTGAAAATCCACGTAGAGTACATAACATATACATTCGTATGCCCCAGAGAAAAAATGGTCAACGATTATGAAGATCTAGATCCCTCTGTCCCCGAACCCATATAAGAATATATCCACCTGGCCAAATACCTTGTCAACATTCTATCAAACCATGAAACCTATAATCCTCCTCTCATATCTCACTCTCTCAGCAGCGCACCGGTGGAGAGGAGGCCATCTAGAATGTAACCATCTAGTAGCCGGACCTCACACCAGAGTAGCAAAAGACGTGCGAGAACTAGATTGTTCAAGCTACATGGAGA
This sequence comes from Scleromitrula shiraiana, assembly GCA_028455995.1. Lineage (NCBI taxonomy): Eukaryota > Fungi > Ascomycota > Leotiomycetes > Helotiales > Sclerotiniaceae > Scleromitrula > Scleromitrula shiraiana. The sequence continues at coordinate 1,484,734 of JABELC010000007.1, forward strand.
CAACCGTCTCTCCCACCATACTAGCATCCGCGTAACTTCCCTTCCAACTCATCAACCTTCAAAATACTAAAATCAGATTATAGGGCAGTAACAGTCACCACGGTTTTCTACGATGAACTCACATTCACGGCCGTAAACACCAATATAGTGTATACGACAGCGCCTCCAACAACTGTCTACGCGACCGAAGACCCGGAGCTAGTCTATGTGACAGCTGGTGCAGAAACCGTCTACATAGCAGCCAGAAACGCCAAACGTGAGATAACAAACTCTCTCAATAGGCATACGAAAGCAATTCCAGCATATGCAACACAAGCGTGCTCGGATCCCCATGCATATGCTCAGGCGTGCCGGAAGTTGAATGTGGAGATAGTCACTATTACTGTGACGGCTCTAACATCATACACGACAGAGTACTTTACGGTTACTTGGTCTGGGGGTGCTATTCCTATTACTACTAGTACGAATTCGAGCTCGAATGGGTTGCAAAGTTTAGACACTTCGGTGGTTATAAGCAGCTCATACTCGAACTCTAGCGTAACATATACCATTGGTTCTTTAAATGGTACGTACTTCCCCTTTTGTTCAAATTGACATCATACTGATAAATTATAGTCATCCCAGCCTCTAATAAGATCAGTATTGCAGCTGCCGAAACTCCTTCAAGCTCATCATCTTCTATAGCAGCCACTCGATCACCAGTCCAAAAAACATCTTCACTACCCACACTTAGCGAAAATACAGAGACATCCCCAAGCCCATCGTATCAGATATCAACCCCAACCCATCCATCCAATTCCAAGTCATCTAATCAAACCATCCCCATATCCCTAGATACCTCACCTATCACACCCACCATCTTCAACGACCAAACCCCGACCAACTCCACCGCATCTTCAATTTCCACCACCACATCATCAGAAAATCCACAGCAATCAGAACTTATATCACCAACCACCACACTTCCAACCGGCCCCTCTCCAACCCCATCCCAACCCCCCGAAACCATTCCATCATCATCATCCTCAATATCAACATCCCCAACCCTCCCAACCACCAATCTCCCTTCAACACCCATCTCCCCTCTACTCTTAACCTGCGAAAACCCCGTCTCCTGCTCTCAGAATAATGGATACTGTTCCCCCGACTCAGAGTGTAAATGTCGTAAGTCCTTCCTCTCCTCCCATCCTTTTAACCCCCTTTCTCCTTTCCCCGTTCCCCTCCGTTTCCCCTTCTCTCTCCCCTCTCCTCTCTCCCCTCTCCTTCTCTCTCCCCTCTCCTCCTCTCTCCTCCTCTCCCCCCTCTCTCCCCATCCTCCTCCCCAAATCCAGCCCCCCTCCACATCCCCCACTAACACCGCTCAGAACCCTCCCTAGCCGGCATCGGCCACTGCATCTCCAACACGCCCTGCGGTTCCCTAACCGACTGCACCAGCAACGACGATTGTGGCCCCGGGGGCGCGTGTATGATAACTTGCTGTTCGACGTTTAAGTGTTTGGGGTTGAGTTTGCTTTGTCGGAATCAGAGGAATCCGGGGGTTTTGTTTGGGAGGGGGGAGGGGGGGAGAGTGAGGGAAGTAGGGGATAAGGGGGATAAGACGAGGTATCATAGGGTTGGGGAGGGTGAGGGTGAGGGTGAGGAGTGGACTAATAGGAAGAGTTGGTGGGGAGAGTGAAGGTGAGAGTGGTGAAGTGGAGAATGAGAGGGGAATGTTTGGGTGAAGGTTGGAGGTTGGAATGGAATATGGTATGACATGATATCATATAGAAAAATAGGCATTCAAGGCTATCTTGCTCCTAATCCTTAACCGCTCACAATGCTATACGAGCCAGCAAGCATGATTTATCACGAGAAAGGAAGACTGTGCTAAGTGCTATATCAAACCCAACATTCATTTCCCCACCTAGCTATTCATTTTCCTGATAACCCATATATGTATGCATTATCAGTTCTTCTGACTTCTCTTGGAGTTCTCTTCCTCACAATGTCAGCTATTCTGTCTATTTGTCTCTCTATTCAATAAATGCCATATATATCCGTAATACCAAGCTCGCTAGATAGTTAGTAAGCAAGTAAGCGCCGATGAATATCCACACTACATACGTACATACCGCTCCTATTCCTAAGTATATATACATGCCATGTCATGCCTTAATTCGAACCATGGCGCGCTGTGTTGCAGGTTGAGGTTGTTAACGTGGGTATGCTGACAGCGTGGGATGGTTGAGTGAGTGACATTATATCAAGGCAAGGTATGTATGCATACATATGTGAGAAGTATAGGGGTGGATGTAAATAGATAGTAACAGATCAAACATATAACCAACATCTCCATATACATCACATAACCTCACCTAATCTCATTCAAATCATATATATATGTTCATAAAGAAAAGAACCCATTGCAAAATCAAATAAATTTGCTACCAATGCAAATAAACTAAACTAAGCAAGCAAGCAAGCAAATAAGTAAGTAACGCGCCAGCGACATCAACGTGACTTCATATCATATCCCATCCATAGTTTCATACCCATCACTCCAATTCCGTTCTGTTCTATAAGCAAGCACACTTTATTTTTTCTAACCCCATTGCTCCCCAAGAAACGAGACCAAATGAGTAGAAGAAGAGCAGAAAGAAAAAGAGAGAGATCCGAATAAAATAAACATCCCTGATTTTTTGTTCCGTTCCTCTCTTTTTTTTTTACGAGATAAATCCGTTACATATACCGCTCGGGCATTATAATCTCGAAGCCTGCACCCATTGCCATCCATCTTCTCATCTTTTATCATATCTTATCATGATGCGCGTTTGAATATCGCAAGCCATGCCATACAATGCGTTGCTATGCTATTTCATGCCAATCATGAAGCATTTGAGTATTTATGATGAGGCAAACAATCCAAAGAAAAAGAAACAAAAAAGAAAGGAAAACTATCATAAATCAGAAAAAGAACAAATGTGGTGGTAACTTTTCTCCAAAGGCAATAACCAGCCAATAATTTTTTGTAACCATTGAAAAACCAGAAGTCGTATCCAGAGACTTGTATTGAGAGTGGGGTAGAAACTGATGTGTTGCGTATTTATAGAGAAGGGGTGTCCCGATAACATGTATAAAGAAAAAAGGTCTTTTTGAGCAAGCCAAAGATTGCGATAATGGTATAACCAAACAACCAGATCCAGAAAGATGATATAAGTTATTGACGACGACCAGTTTGGCTATGGTCACTAGCATTACCACTGCCATTGCCATTGCGACCATTCCACTGAAGCTCCTCTTCTTCTTCATCCTCATCCTTTGGCAAGAGAGGTGCAAACGGGTTGCGGGCAACTGCGTCGGATGAGCTACCGATGGTAATACGACGAGAGGCAGGAGGACCAATTGGGCCAAAGGAAGTTTGGCGGTCTATTTTATGTCTGTTAGTAACGAAAGAGGAGAGCGAACGAACGGTGACAAACATACCAGTTCCACGGCCACCATATCCGGGACTAGTTGGTGAACCTGTAAGAGCAGACAAAGAAGCTGCCTCTTGACGGCGCCAAGATTGAGAGCTACGAGCTCCACCTACTGGTGCCACGGTGGCAACAATGGGAGTCGTGGCGGTTGGGGGTGACAGGGCAATGCCATTGGCACGACGGTACCAGGTTGGAACCCCATGGTTAAGGCCCAAAGCAACTTGAGTTGCCTTATCCATCGGCATCTCATGTTTATATTTGCACCCAACCTGCGTAAATGCACATGTTCCTTCATGGACCCACTTATCACAGTAGATCTTCTCTCGACGGGTGGGAGGACCGATTGGAGCTGGAACCATGGCATTTTGGGTTGGAGCTATATTTTGTGGGACAACAGCTGAGGCAACGATAGTATCAATTGCCGACTCAAAAAGTTAGTATATCTAGTTAAAGGTGACATGCAACGGAAAGTGCTCACCTGTGTTGGATCATGTCTTATTGGACGGTCTAGACGCTGAGCTCTGTTTCTATACGGGGCCAATCGTGGAAGCTTTGCAACCACCTTCGAACAACTTATGTTAGGACATCCAAAAAACCGGGTGGAGAATGTAAAACCTACGTTGTTGGGAATCATCACAGGTGGTGCCTCTGGCTTTGGAGAAGCTTGACGCAACTCCGGAACGATGATCAATCCCTCAGGTCCCTGCTGGCGAGGAATGTTGTTAAGGGCAGGCAATTCATCAGCAGGTAAAAGTCTCGTATATGAACCATCTGGGCGGCGGATACCATACGCATATGCAGAATTAAGCTGTTCTGCGGCCGGATAGACAGGCCCAGGTCGAACTAGGGTAATCGGGGTGCATCCATCTCCTGGAGGGAAAGAGAGTGGGGGAGTCTGTAGGCCAGACTGATCATTCATCGATTGACGGCGCCAGGAACCACCGTTGCTGTTACCATTACCGTTGACATTATTATTGCCACTATTTGATTGCATAGCATTAGGTCCGTTTGTACGGCTCATGCGTTCCTCACGCTCTCTGGCTGACTGAAAGGCATTCATGTTTAGAGAAGTCGAGCTGGGGCTACTATCTTCAGCCATCGAAGTTAGCGGGGAAGTCATCTTGGTATCGATAACATCAGAATGATTAAGAGAAGTATCAGAAGAGTTGGAAAGCTTGGTAGGCTCCAACATGATGACTTGAGTAGACATGTTGAAATTGTAACGCAGGAACGGGAAAATATGAAGATTTGAGGGAGGAGTAGAAATAAAAGTTTACGAACAATGTATAATGTTCGAGAAGCAAGTGCTGGAAAATAAATATCGAAATCCTGGATAGAACCTTTTTAGAAGCTATTAGAGACTGATTCTGAAGATTGAAATTGACAAAGAATAAAATTCTCGTTACCACGTACCTTGATAATAAAGATTATTCTAGAGCTTTTGAAGAATAATACGTGTTTCTATAAATCTTAGCCATCCGTTTGCTCTATGCCCCAAATAGGTTGGGTGCTTGCGGCTTCGTGCAGCATTTGCTGGAACCACACACGTGATAATCTTTGACTGTCCATCAAAAGGAAGCAGAAAGCAAGAGCAAGCTGCATGCAAACGTAATTGTGATGGAGTGGTAAAGCTACTTACTGCAAAATAATTTCAGAATATTAGAATAGTCTAAAGACTTATTCGGATTATTAGATTCTAGTTTCGAATTTTCGTTGTCTTGTTGACAAACTGAGAAACTTTGCTTCGACGTGGCCAAGATTGAATCGCGCGCAGATATAGTTGACTGTGAAAAATATATGCAAGTACTAGAATTTCTCAAATTACTCAGCTTTCTTGTTTTTCCTGTTGTTGTTTTTTGTTGGTGGAACCATCAAGAAATGCAGCGAAACACGATTGTAGTAAGGCAGATTAAATCGAGTCAGGGGTATTATTGATATACATACAACAAGAATGAAGGCGTCCAAAGATTTCTGCTTACAGTCATAAAAGTGATATGCTATGATATACAAGATCGATTGCAAAGGAAAAGGTACTGCATGAGTAAGAAAAGCTCTTCCAATGTGGATTTATGTGTTGAGAAGGAATTTGAAAGCAACAAAAAGAGTTGCAAGAACGAAAGCTCGATAGAATGCTACAGTATAACCTGTAGTATAATTTATTTACAATAGAAAGTGAAGTGAAGTAGTTATTGAAAAGGAAAAAAAGGTGGAGTGTCCAAATATATTTTCATCTGTTGCTGGTATTCGAAGAAGAAGAGGGGAAAGTAAGATAAGAACAAATGTGCGCACTTTTAAATTAGCTTCGTAGACACTTCTAGATTTATGATTTGCTAAAAATGACAATCTAGGTGAATTCAACAAGGTGCCACGAGGTGGCGAGGCTTTACTCATATGAATAAGGGAAAGTTGATCCGGAGATTAGCAAGGGGATAGATAATTGACCACGGTCATGGTAATTCACCATACACAGAACATTTTTAACAATGAAAGTCTTCTCTCGGATGGCTTCACCTCCGAGAAGAACTATTCTAGTGATAGACTATCAATCGAGGCGAAGTGTTCAATCTTCAGCCTTTGCGTTTTCCATGCCTTTGAAAACTTTAAAGCTCAATTGATAACTAGAGTTATATTTTGGAAACCAACAGTATCTTTTGTTTTTGTTGATATGTGCACAGTTTCAAGGAGAGATGACAATATGATTTGCATCATTCAACCTATCAATCAACCGTTGGCGGAGCACGACTGGGTGGTTATCCTGGTTGTGTGCGAATCGATATAATTATCTGCTAGCTAGAACACAGGCTCGATTAGAGAAATACCTACACATTGAACAACATATTCAAGTGTAGCTATATACAATTGCAGATTCTAATGGTTCCATAATCTTGAGAGAATCTGCAACTTACTTTCAAATGTTTAAAACGTATGCCTCTCCACACATATTTCTTTATCTTCCTAAAAGTAAAGTCCAGGAATTTTACCAAGCTTCTTCATGAGGCAGTTTGATGATATGAAAGATGTGCATCCTCTTTTCATCCCGTGGACTCTGTGGCAGATGCTAACATAGCGCATAAGCAAGCCCAAAAAGCCACTCCATACGCACGCAGAGGTCCAGTAATGTCACAGCGAGATTCTCCAGAAATATCGTCTCGGTATCCGAAAGGTGTAATTCCAGTAGATGAAGCCTTCTGGGTGCAAACTTCCTGTGGGTTTCTCTTGGGCAGATTTCAATACTTTTTCACATACCAGCGACCTTGACTGGGCAATATTCCAAGAAGCTTGAATTCCACAATCCAGCTTTGATAATCATTGGCTAGCTGGTATTCATTCGAATATGAGCCAATGTCATAAGATACCTAGAGGCATCGGCCGAAGAACGTATCTTAGACGTGCGCTTTCTGGTAAAGGCATATAATGAGCAAGGGATTCTAACGGGCGCCGCCAATGAACGACGGGGGCAGGTATAGCTCTGTATTCTAGCGACTCAATCGTCAGCACCGCCCATCAATGTTTCCAAGATATGCCTTACGAACATATATAGTAAGCGTGGTGCAGCAGGCAATAGAGCTGAAGTGCAGTCGTGTATGGATGCCGGCAAAGAGCATTGAACTGGTACCAGAAGTGTATTGATGCCGTGTTGTGAAATGCAAGTGGTTGTAGATATTGGAATAGATGGCAATATTTATTTAATTCCACATGGCGATGCAGGTGCGGTTCCAATTATAAGTAGAAGTCTTGTTGAAGATACCAAGTGTCGAGATTCAAATACTCAGATACATGCTTTGCGTCATGGATGTTAATCGAGCCCATCTCACAGAGATACTGTTCCTGTTGAGGATCTCACCTTGACAATAATGTTGTGTGAGTGCAGTACAAACCTTCTTCATAACTGTGATATCTTGGGTATTGGCATCCTCATAACATAACTCATTGTTGGTATAGTTGCCATCATTATTGTCTTTGTAATATATGGAATTACCTAGAAAACTATGGAGATACCGAAAGTTCCATCATACCTTCAAAGGATAAATAAGGAACTCTTCGAGGATTAAGTAGAAAAAAACCTTAAAGTACCCGAAAAAGTCTCCGAGGCCTCAGTTTCTCAAATGAAACTGCTTGACAAATTGATTTTCAACCGGACCATATGCCACGTGGGAATTGCGAATATCGGCGGCAGAAGCCGAAATTTGAATCAATCTGCACCGGTAAAGGAAGGAGCTTTCAAATTAAATATAGATGGATAAAAGGATAGAAGGATAGAAGGATAGAAGGCCAAAGTTGAGTATTGAGTATTTATGAAGTGATTTTTTATGATGAAGGTGAACACGTCATCCTTGGATATCTTTGTCTCTCTCTGTCTCCGACACAAATCTTGGTAGGTAATGAGACTTTTCGGCCCACAGGCGTACACAAGAATTGTAAGCAACGAACATTTGCTGGACAAGGTACTCTGAAACATTGAGGATTGTTCAAATAGAAAGATTTTGTGGTATTCCGAAAATGAAGGAAGTTTAGAGTATCTTGAGGAGAAAGTAGGACACTATCCTTCAAGCGAAGGGGCAGACACATCGACATGATCAGGTGAATTCGCTCTACCTATATCACAGATCCGATAAATTTGACCTATATGAAACTCGAGGGAGATCCTCAAAATAATTCTAGGTTCAAATTGGAAGCAGCCGGCCAATTGAGGACATATGCAGCCAGCTACTGTAGAAACATAAAGATCGATGGATAGTTCCAAGATCAATGCTTATCTTATCGATGGTAAATCCGAAATTTTCATACTCAAAACGTGAAGTGAAGCCTTTGTATGCCGCATGATACATTTGGCACATCTTGAACGAATCCTATACCATCAATTAGCTTCCTCTCACCATCAATTGTATATACATTACTACAATTCATCTCCCAATCCCATTCGAGATATCCCGCAATTGATATCTTCGCACCAAGTGATGAATCTTTGACGAAATTTGGTCGGGAAATCCCCTTCATTTTCCAATCTCTTCATCATCCAGCAGCACAAATCACCACTCTCTAATCAGTCAATTGATCAGTAAAATATCAATTAGCCAGCATCTTGTCTCCAGATACTTCTCACCATCTCAACGAAGTCAAAAACCACCTCCCCTTCAACTTCCAACTCCCCATCGTCACACCACCACACTCCAATCAATCAATCAATCAATTGACCATCCAAACCATCAATTCATCGCCCATCATCCAAATAAAGGAATATCAGCACAACTACTTCCCTCCAAGTACCTCATCGCATCAAAATTCAGTCATAAATCCCTCCTCTTCTCCTTCTTCATCATCCATCGCCACACACCATAGACCACACACCACAGACCACAATCCTACCAATCAATCAATCAATCAACCACCCATCAAAACCATCAATTAACCTCCCATAACCTCAAATCACAAAACTTGAATATATATTAATCAAAAAACCCCAAATATTATAAGATCGCAAGAAAAACAATATCGATGTTGATGTTATTTATCCTTTCGATTCGAGCTCGGTTCACCCACGCACCCGACAGATTGGCAACATAACATAACATAACATAACAATGGTCTGTGCAACGCAACACCTAACCCCTACTGGTATGCAAGTCTTCGGGTGTGGCTGATGATATACATGAAACAGTGTGTACTGTGGCGGTAAAGGTAATGAATGATAATGATAATGATCATGAAAAGTACCTTCAATGTTGTCTTTTTATAAATTCATGGGATAGAAAGAGGAGAGTCGTGAAAGAGGAAAGTTGGAAAAATTAGATGTTGAAACCATATTGATGGTTGGATTATCTCGATAGATGGATGGATGAATAACCATCGTACCTTCCTTCCCTTTTAACAACTTCAATTTTTCCCTTCCCTTCCCTTACCTTACATTACCTTACCATTCCCGATATCCATCTTATTAATCGACCCTGAAACGCAGGGAAGGTGGGCAAGAATATTGAGAATGTTTCAATGTTCCTCCTACTAGATATCCATCATTTTCAACATAGATATCGTATCTGCTATTATTATCTTATCCTCCTCCTCTTAGCCATCGCGATGTATAGAAAACCGCGACAAAAGACCAAATAGACCAAATAGTAATCTCAAGCTACCTTCGAAAGAGGATTACTTATATTCCTGCCTACTCGTAGGTATGATCTATCTAATAAATGAACTTTCCCTGGCGTTCTACTATTTTTCATATATTTAACTATTTATTTATTACTCGTACGAGTATATTTTGGTCTTTTTCGAGACATTGAAATCTTGCAATATCTTGATGGTCATAGCCATGGTCATTATCATGAAATGAAACGAAACGAAATGAAATAAAATGAATATTCATTTCGATACACAATATACTATAAATCATAATACCATATAGCAGACAATTCCAATGAGACGACAAGTAGAGCAAACATACATAGATAGGGACTGTATACCCCAGAAAACCCACGGTACATGCGACAGCGACAGCGAGTACTAGTACTCTGCTACCTACATCCCCTGTTTTAACTCTCTCGACACTCACCTATTCATTCCAATTGATTGATCGAACAGGTAGAATCATACACGATATCCATGCCTTAGATAGATGACTCACCTATACCTCCAATGCTTCTAAAATCCTGGATTACTCACTCACTTAACCTTGTTATGCAATACCTCACTCTCCCCATCCTATCCCATCCTATCCCATCACATCCCATCCCATCTATAGCATGGGAGAATTCCTTACCCGTTAAGCCCAGCTCAACAAGACAAGTAAGAACCCCATCGGATAACCTCAAGCCTCGGAAAGAAAGGGGGGGTGGGGTGGAATGGAGCGGGAATTCATACTGTAACTTGTAAGAAAATAGAGGGGGAGAATCTACTGCTAGCTTCGTGGAATCATGCAAGGTCGATGAGGGTGAGTACAGACTAGTCAGTAAACAGACATATGGAAATAAAACCGTACTGTAACATCCTTAGAAAACGATGAATTTGAAAGAATAGTATAGCACAGCACAGCACAGCACAGCACAGCAAAAGCAAAAAGAAACATGAGACGAGCACACAATACCCTCCCTCCACCGCCATTTACTTACTTACTTGCCTACTTCAAGTAGATGAGTCGGACAATCCCATCCATATAGCGGTACTCACTCACTCACTCACGATAGCGAATCCCAACACCCAACACCAAACACCGACTCCCAAGGCAGCGAGATCCATCTCGATCCAATAGATCCGATCTGGTCTGATCGAAACACAAGTGAAGAATCACATCACCGCTCCCCATCCCAAACTAACGACTCCCCCCAAGACTCCCAAACACCCACCATGTGTCCATAAAACCCATCGCGTAAGTAATATATCTAGGAAATTTCTTCATCCGTGCCGTTTGCACCAGACCTGACCAAACCAGACCAGTAGTGACCAGACCAATAGTGACCAGACCAGACCAGACTCAGACTGACCTCCTGATTCAAATCTTTAACTTCATCCCAGTTCCCACGGGCTGGCTGGCTGCTCTGCCAAGTGGATCCTCGTCGGAAAGAAAGAAAGAAAAAAAGATAGAAAAAAGTAAGAAGAAAGAAAAAAAAAAAAAAAAAAAAAAAAAAAATTAGAGTAAAAATTTCTTTTCGGCGTCCCACTACGGACGGCTGTTCGGACTTTATTATATTTGCATTTGCATTTTGCATTTTGCGGGGGAGAATGGACATGGGTTGCAGGGCTGGATCGTGAGGTGTGGTGCGATGTGTTATAGAGCTAACATCATGCAGGAAGTGGGGAATTTTAATTGGGATCTAATAAATGAAAATTTTATTTGATGGGAAGAGGAGGGGAGGGGAGAGGTTGTTACATCATTTTTTGAAGAGTTGAGAGAGGAGTATTGGATTTGTATGATTGATTGATTATTTATATTGATATATAATTCATAAATTATAAATTGAAGAGATTTCAAAGATTTATATACTCGTATAATTATACATTTCGATAGTTATTATTATCGATACCGAAATAAAACAAAAACGATTCAAAATCTCTGAGTTCAGATAAGAGTCCCAAAGTTTTCGGTCGAGTTCAACACAAGATCAAACGCCAGAGAAACCTTGGAAATTTCTAAAAATACTTATTAAGGAATCCCCGGTTAACAGCGGCATCAATTATAAAAGCATCATCATTTATTTATTTACTTATTAGCCCCATTTTCGCCATCGCCATGATTTTTAAGCGGTTGTGAGGTGTTGTTGCTGTGTGGTACCTGAAAATCTTTCGTAGTGTGGTGTGGTTGGTGTATAGTGTACTTGGATCTACGACTTATTATTGTATACGAAGAAATTGGAGAATTTGTAAAATACCTAGGTAGTCACTACAGTACCGAGAGTACTTACTAATAATTATTATTAGTGAACCTTGGATTGGGACTTGTGACTACATTTATGTAGAAGAACAAGAATTAATAGTACGAGTACGAAGCTACAGTAGCTACTTGGCTCAATTTCACCTTGATGGATGGATCATTGGATTTGATGTACCAGTGTAGGCATGAATCTGATAAATTAGAAAAAAAAAAATGATATCTTCTAAACCTCAAAGCACGTTTTGTCAATGTGCATTGAAATCTCCAACTTTTGGAAATTGATCAACATTCACGGATTGCATCAAAGTAACTCACGAGGTCCATATATGATACCTTAATGGTCTCGGGGAATGAAAAATGAATGAAAATGAAAATGGAAATGGAAATGTAATGGTGCCATTATTCACCCACTTTACATCTTTCCACTTCCAACTGTAGACAGACAGAAAACTCCTTTTCTCCTTTTCTTTTCTTTTCTTTCCTTTCCTTACCTTACCTAGGTCCTCTCGCATTGTAGTTACCGATTCACTCACCGTATAGTAACTAAGTAGACCTTGTTTTCAAATTTCACGTTTAGCTAACAAAATGTCCTCATCATGTTGCAAGATCGACTGGATATGCGAATTTTGATTACCCCCAGGTTTCTAGGAGTAAGGGGCTAAAAAGATCAGCGTCATGGATTCTACTCCTTAGCGAATGCATCCTAACAAGTGTACGAAGTAAAAAAGTGGTAATTATTTCGTAACGGAAATTCCAGAATCATTAGAAATTAACATCACGAGTTCTAATATTTTTACTTGGGAATTGGAACATGCTTGCTAATTTGGAAAGTTTAGAATAAATTAGAATGAAAAAATGGGAAAAATGGGGAAAAAAGGAAAAAAGAGAAAAAGATCTAACCGTGCCAATTTCAACAGTAAAGCGGATTTCATCTAGGCAAATAATAACTTTAACCTCTAACTGCAAAGTGTCAAACATATTTGAAAATTATCCAAGAAATGCCCAAGAAAAGAATGAAAGAAAGAAAGAAAAAGGGAAAATTTTCTTTTTTTTTTTAAGGTTTGACTCTAAAGATGACTCGTATTTTCCATGTCAGCTGTCATACAAAAAATTTGATCTATAAACAAAGAGATATATATATAGGTTCTCCTTTTGGCCACTAGATCCCCTCATTTTGCTATACAATAACATCATCATCATCATTTATTAAGTCCATATACTTACATTTAAAAAATTATAAACTCCCATTCAATTCACTTGGATATTTAATACTTTTGTATTTTTGATTTATCAATTCAATATCTGTAACTTCAACTTTACTTCAAAGCAACTAAGAAACTATCAATTACTTCACATTGGAAAAAAGATCAAATTCATAACTCTTTCTACTTTCCATACGCAAAGCAAACAAACAAAGAGTCACATACTTCTACCAAACACAACCTACCAAATCAAAAGAAAAGAAACACAAAAACAAATCAAGGCATCATGCCATCCCACTACCAAGTCACCGAACCACACCCCAACGTCACCCCATCCACCTACATCCACTCCGGCCGCGGCGGCGCAGGCAACACATTCAAAGCGCCCAAAACCAGCAACGGCAGCAACGCACGGGGACCCGCCTCCCTCTTCAGCAACGGGCTTCCCGAAACCTCATCAAAATTCAGCAGTGGACGAGGCGGAGCGGGAAATATCCTACCGACGAGTAAGAAGGCGCCGTTTTCGTTTGACGAGGAGTTGGAACGACAGAAGACCAGAGATGCGAAGATGAATGAGGGGGGGGTGTGGCATGTGGGTCGAGGCGGGGCTGGGAATTGGGCGGTGGGACTGGGCAGGTGGGGACAGGGGAGTGGGAGGAAGAATTCGGAGAGTAGTTTGGATAGTAATGGGAGTGTGAGGAGTGGGGGATTTTTGGGGAGATTGTTTTAGAGGAGTGGTGATTTGATGATCACTTCTTTATCATCTCTTTCTTCTTTCTTCTTTCTTCTTTCTTCCTCGTCTATTACCTACTCGCCGGCTCGATTTGGTCTTTTATGGATTGGATGGATGGATGGATGCAAGAGGTTACTTCACTATACTTCATACTTCGAAAGAAACAAACGGCGTTCGGTCACGGTAACGGTAACGGCAATCTCTTCTTTTGGATTACTTCACTACATATTCAACACTACACAACCATTGGGCATTGACATCGGATTACAAGCGACACAAACACGGCATGATATGGGACAGACATCAACATCAACTGCAACGGGAACGGCAGGGCAGGACAAACAAAACTTATTTTTCATTTACACATTACATTACATACATATATTACATTTTGGGACCTCAGAGCTATAAAAAAACCGAGAAGAAGAACTTGCATATATTTATCTGGCTGGTAGACTCCAGAATATCCACAAGTTCTGTTTCTTGTTTAGATATAGTTTCTGGTGATTATTTTTCTATAACACAGGCGATTAGCGATGGAGGGATGGACTTTCTATTTTTTCCAGGCTTGTTGCTTGTTATGATACCCGGATTTTTAGTTATCCTTTTTTATTCTTGGTTTTTGGTTTTGGTTTTGGTTTGGTGGGAGAGGGATGGGATGGGATGGGAAAGATGGAGAGGATTGTATTGGGCTGGGTTGGCTGGTTGGTTGGTTGGTTGGATTTAGCTAGATATTAGTTAGATGATAATAATAAGGATGAACTTTCCCATCTACTCTCTGAATTGATTGCGCGAGTATTCTGCTTCACTTGACTTGATTTGACTTGATATAGTATAACCCACCTCTCTCCCTCTCTATATTTCGCATTCTGTAATCCGCATTTCTCTTTCCTGTCCCTCTATCTATCTATCTATCTATCTATCCACAAACATCGACATTTCTCATACATACACACATACACACATCCACACATCCACACATAAACAAAAAAAAAGCAATAAATACAACCCCCCCCCCCCCCCACACAATAAAACACCCCAGCCTCAATACTAAAAACACAGATCCATCTCCAAGAATTTTCTTCTTCTATTTAAATAATCAACTATACATAATTAACTGCACGTATATAGCTATACATATATAAACATACAATAAATAATATATTATTATAAAAAAAATACAAAAAATTGATTTATTTTAAATTATTAAAAAAAATACTTAATATTTAATATATTTATTATTCAAATAAACATTATAACGAGCGAACTAACTAAATTAAACTAAATTAAATTAAACTAGTCTTAAAAATGGCGTCTCTACTCTACTCTATTCATATGATTGATTATATCATATGCTAGTAGATGATCATTCATTCTATTTGTAAGGTTTTATCGTTAGTTTTATTGGTTTGACAGTTTATAGTTTATAGTTTATAGTTTATAATTTATAGTTAAAAATTTATAGTTTATAGTTAAAACTTTATAGTTTATAATTAGCCCGCTAACGTACTGGTAGTATAATGCGGGGAAAGATGGGGTTGGGGAGCTAGTACGTATGTCTATGTCTATGTCTATGTCTATGTCTATGTATGTATGTGTATGTCTGTGTATGTGTATGTATGTCTCGGATTTCTCATCCATTTATTCACATTGAAAGGAAAATACGTCTGGAGAGTAGAGGAGGGGGTTTGGTTTGGTTTGGTTTGGTTTGGTTTGGTTTGGTTTGGAGCTAAGAGATGAGGGGAGGGGAGGCGGAGGCGGGGTTGGAGGTGGAGGTGCAGGTGTTGTAGTTTTAATTGGAATTTATGTATGTATTGTTATGAATGAAATAGTAATGTAAAATTAGGAAGATGATGATTTTATTGTTTTGATTGTTTTTTTTAGGTTGTGCTTGTTTGTTTGTTTGTTTGTTTGTTTGGATTGTTAATTATGTATGTATGTATGTATGTATGTATATATCATTACTTTTATTTGAATGTATACGAGAATTGTTATTTCTTCTTATTTCATCTCATCTTCTAATATAGTTGTGCTAAATTAGTAGAGTTATTTACGCTCAAGAGCTTAAATGGTATTATGTTGTATTATATATGCATGTATATACAATATCGGTGTACTTTATGTATATAGTAGGAGTAACTTTACTCCATACTCACAAAACCATATCACAGTATAAGACGTAATGATTAGTAATTTTCAAGTCAGTCGAGTTTTAAACGACAGTGGTTTTGTGATGAATTTAAAAAATGAGTCTTTTATTTCCTTATAATCTTAATTCAAGCAAGAGAATGGCATCGACTTCAAATTTCTATTGTCAAAATTGAAAATATGAATATTGCGAAGTCCATTTAAGTAAATAAAGCTGGATTGAAATCATATCGTAACATGATATCAAGAATCATTATTTTAAATGCAGACGTTCAATTTCATAGCCCTTAACTCTTCGCCATGTTAATCTCAAGAAGTTAAATAGTAAGGTCATAGCCTCCATCTCTTTCTCGCTTCTCTCCGAGTCCTTTCTCCCCCCTCTCATAGCATACATCACTAACCTAACATCTCACCCCCAATTTCCAATTTATAATTTCCAACTCCCAACTCCCAAATTCCAAGATTCCAAAATTCAAATCCCCCTCCCCTTCACAACCCCACCTCTCCTCCCCTTCCCCTTCTCCTCCTTCTCCCCCTTCTCCCCCTTCTTCTCCATTTCCCCTTTCCCTACATTCCTCCCCTTCTCCCCCACATCCCCCATCCCCTCATTCCCCCCCTTCCTCTCCCTCCCCTCCATCCCCTCCATCCCCCTCTCACAACTACTATTATAAACAGAAGTAATACAATGACTCACATTCCCGCAATTTGTCGATTCCGTGATCTCGGTTACGATTACTGTTGCGCCGCCGGGATTGTCGTGTTTTAGAGGTGTTGTTGATGGGTTTGTGGAGGTGCTAAAGATAGGAGGGGGGTGGGTTAGTTCGTTGAGGGGATGGGATGGGGATGGGAATGAGATGGGATGGGATGGAATGAGGAGGGATGTTGTAGAAGAAAATAGAGGAGGATGGTGAGGTTGTTACAGTAAGAAATCTGATAACGAGATGGGAATGTATAGATGATAGATGAGTGAGTGAGTAGATGAACAACTTACCCCATAATGAAAATGGCGATACCGCTACCAACGAGCAGCATAAAAAAGATAAAGGTATCGGAGCTCTTATTGATGATTTCTTTCGAGTAAGAAAGGATGTTTATCAATGACCACATTATCTCTCTTTTCTTCTGTTTCTTTTTCTTCTTCTTGTTCTTCTCTTTTCTTTTCTTTCTTTCGCTTTGTGGAATCGGGATGTTGGTTTGATGTACTGTAGAGCAGATAAATTGCAATAGTGGACAGCAGCATATGTTGATTCTCAAGATCTATCAAAATATGCACGCAAGATGGCATGTTATATAACAGCATGCATCATTCTTCCTCCTTTCACTTCACTTCACTTCACGACACGTGTGTGTATAGCATTGTCTCGTTGATTCTATTCTTTAGGATTCGAGATTGTCAAGTTTGGTTACTCGAACCATCTCTCTCGTATATCTATAGATATTCAATACCTTCTTCGCTCTGCAAAGCTGGGTTTGGAATTCCAAGTGCAATGGATTACTGGAATTTTGGAGATGGCACTTGATATATGCATGGGTTTCTGAGAGATCTTTGGTTCTTTGTGTGTTGATACGTCTGAGTTGGTAGATAAGACAAGACATAAGACAATAAGAGACATCGAGAGACAACTAGTTTTGAGGTTTGGCATTTCTCGCTGCTTCGAGAATACCTACGAAAGAGAGAGGTGGAATGTAAAGAGAGGAAGCATGTCGAGTGTAATCGAGTTATTGTTTGATCAGTCTAATCATTATAATCCAAAAGAATGATATCTATAGGACCTATATTCCATATATATTACACTCATAACAAGACCTTCGGAAGTTTTACAACGCCCCAAATGAGTGATTAATTCGACTAAATAAGCCCACTCAAACCCCCTAATCATACCATTTCACCTCTCCCCTTAAAATAGCATATCTAACCCAAAATCTCAGAACTCTCCAGGACTTCCTTGCTCCGTCACATCATCCATCTTCACATCGTCTTCACCATCTCTTCTCTTCCACCCAAAAAAGAAAATCAATCCATAGATGTTTTACCTTTCCTTCCCTCCGTATATCATATCGAAATCGAAAACTTTCATACATAGAATATGATGGATGTATGAAACACACTCATATACCATCCATCATGATGAAGAATCAAAGAGTGAAAGAACTATTTTATGTTGCATTTAAATACCATCTTATCTTCTGCATACTTTCAGATCTTATCATCACACCCTTCCTTTTCGAATAGAGAACGAGCTAAAATTCGGATCAATCATCTAGTAACTATTGTAGGAAGGACTCATCATCATCATGATCATCATGTAAGTTCCCCCTCTCCCCTTTCCCTCCCCATTCCCGTACACACCATACCCCACCCCACCCCATCCAATCCAAACACACCAATAACCCTCTTACAAACATACACTCAAACAAAGGTGCAAAACCACCCCAATCTCCACCACCAACCCAGTCACCCCCCCCCCCCCCCCAATAAAACCACAACCAAAACCACAAACATCCCCAAAACTAAAAACAAAACTAAAAACAAATACCTTAAAAATTGCCACAACCATCATATCAGAACCTCTGACTTCTATTCCTACATTCCTACTCTCCAGGCACCGACTACTTCTTTCCATACCAGCTACTTCTATTCTTTCCATACCAACCACTGCCTAGAAACGCCGATGTGGCTGCATCTTGAGGGGTTGATTTGTGGTGGATTAGATGAGATATAGATATAGATTAGATTAGATGAGGTTAGATATAGATATAGATATAAATACCATGTGATCCACGAAGCGAACTTGAGATTTTGGAATTTGGATTTTGGATTTTGGAATTTAGAATTTGAGATGGTAGGGGTAGATAGATGGGTATCCAAGATAGAGGAGGGATGAATATTACGAGTAGGAAATTTAAGAGAAAGAGTTTAGTTTAGCTTAGCTTAGCTTGGCGTGAGACAATTGGTATATCAAATTGGATTAGATGGACCGTCGTTTCATGTGTTTATTTATATATTTATATATATATATATATATATATTCATTCATTCATTTATTTATACGCTCGCTTGCTTAATACTTTACTTGTATCCGCTGAATGGATGGATGGATAGATAGATAGATAGATAGATATTATCTATACCAAAACTAACTTCCAAAACCAATCATTCCATCCCCGTCATTACAAAAACGTACGTATGCAATACGCACCCACCTTGGGTATAGATAGATAGATAGATAGATAGATAGATAAAAATAACCTCTAGAGAAGAAAAGAAATCGAAATCAAAACCCCGTCGGAGAAAAAATAAAGAATCGAAGTTCCACCCATGCATGTATTTCCCATTTTTGTTTTTTTCCCCTTCCCGAACTCCCGTTGTATGTTTTTTGTGTTTGTTATTTCCCTTTTTCTTCTCGTGAAAAGAATGAATGGCAGTAATCATAATAATAATCATAATAATAATCATAATAATAATCATAATCATAAGGTATCTATTTAATTGATCGTTCAAAGTTCATGCCGCGGATTTCGTTATCACGATTCTAAAGATATATCATTAGTCAAGTGATCCCTATCCAAACACAAAGACTGATGAGAGAGGAAATAATGCATACGGAAGAGCTTCACCGACCACCTCATTATTCTCATAATGAGTTACAAACCCACCCCCAAGCACCCTTCTCAACCCTTGTAACCTATGTAACTTCCACCACTTATCAACCCTCATAAATCCCGTTTTGTGAATTCGAATATGCATCCTAGATCCATATCTCTGACCCGTTTCATTATTGATGGCTGAATTGAATCTAGGTCCTCTCGTGGGATATTCGACCGTACTTAGTATATCGGCGAAGTTGATATGCATGGTTTTTCGATCCCTTTTGGAAATACTTTTCGAGGATGATTTTGCCAGTTGGGAGAGTGTGTGTTCTAGTTGATTCTTTTCTCGGAATGGATCGTATCGTTTGACGAAACTGGTATCTACACGACAACCTTCCTCGTCGAATTTGTCTTCTGGTACTTCGTCGCCATGTTCTCGTGGAGAGTAACTCTTTTCGTAGATCAAAGCTATGTTCTCTCCTGCTGCCACCTGAACCGATGTCGAAGAACTTTCTAATTGATCAACAAATGCCTCCATAGCTGCCTCGCTTTTTTCTTCCAGGTCGTCAATCCAAGTGGCTAGATTACCCCATTCTTCACATGCAGTCGCAACTACCTCAGGATCATCTGCAGCGTCTATCGAAGTTCCATCTGATTCAATTATTTCTAGTAGTTCGTTCATAACATCGCCAATTTCAGAATCTGATGCGCCACCGTAGATTGTCAATGCGGAACGTGTACGAATAGCAGCAGCTTTGACAACCATATTCTCTGAGTTGGTGTAGGTTCTTTTTAATGAATCGACTATTAATCCGTAGGCATCTTCTGAAGGTACAGTAATGATTGTAAGGGAGATAGCTGTGATTATAGTTAGAAATTAAAGCCCTCAGTATGTTATAATGAATGCCGAATCTTACCTCGCAAAGCAAGACATGCCTCTTTCTCATCTGTATCATTTCGAATGCTTTTCAATAAAGCAGGATATAACTCTGATGTCTTAGCCTCGATATTGTCATAACAATAATGGCTCATTAGATAGTAATTATATGCAGCTAAACAAGCTTGTCTCCCTCTCGTGGTACTCCTCTTTCGATTTATAATCTCTTCAACACGATCGGCAAGTTCTTTATCCCAAGGTTGGCTAGTTTCTTCGGGGGCATCTGCTGAAATCATATCATCGATGGAATTTACGCTATAAGATTGTAAGTCAAATATATTGATTATTGAGATCCGATTTCCAATGTACCTCCAGTTTGTACTATCGCTCATATTCCCATCCCCATATGCATCTTCATCATCCGAGGCGTGGCGACTGACATTTCTTGAAGCCGAACGTGAATTTGTAAGTGATGTAGTTCCTGATGCTACTCTTAATTGTGCTCTTTTCGAAATAGTTTTATGGCTCTCTAGAGCGCGACGTCTAAGATCTCTCATTTTGAGAAGGTAATAAAGAGTGAAGAGTTTGAGAAGTTTGTAGATCTAATAAGAAGATTCGAAGTTGATAATAAATTTGTTTTGCGAATTGGTAATACTCGTAGCTGAGAGGTTATTGGAATTTATTTATGCGGGGTAGCACCAGGATCTAATACTTGGATCAATTGGATGTCGATCAATTAACGAAGGATGATTATGATGATGCTGATGCTGATGCTGATGGTGATAATTATTATTAATATAGGTAGCGATTCGAATCAGAATGAGTCTTCCGTATTTTCTACGGGTGAGTCATACGAAAAAGATTGATCAATATTTGAAAAAGAAAAGTGAATGTAAAATTTTGATATTTAAATTCAAAAAGTAAAATACTGAATGCAATAGGGAACAATATTTATTATTATTAATATTTAAATGATTTCTAGTTTGGTGCTTTTTTTTTTTTTTTGGTTCTGGTCTCTTTGTGAGGAAATACTCTAACTAATTATTAAAGAATATCGAACGCACATGGCTCTATGTAATGGTATGTAATGGTATGTAATGGTATGTAATGGTATGTAATGGTATGTAATGGTAAGTAACCGTAAGTAACCGTAAGTAACCACTAAGATAAGATGCTGCGTTCAGAATATGGATCCAATTTCATGAAATGGGCCACTAAGATAAGGATGATAGATAATCTGGGTTAATTATCAGCTATGACGCCAATACGAGATAACTATGAGATACTGAAGGAGATATCTACCCAAATGACAATCAATAGAAGAAGAGAAGAGCTTAACCTAATAAGACTTTTAGACCTAGATATTGAATATATTGACTACATGGTAGCCTAACCAACGAAATACTGAATAAATCCATCGGATATTGAATTTAATAAGAATAAGAAAAGATATCACCTGGACATCTAACATGTATTCATAGATTCAACAGATCAATTCATAAGGCTATACTTATTATTATAAAACTATACTTCCGTATTCATTTTTACACTTTCCTAATAAAATTCCTTATCGATTAAAAAGATACCAGTATCACTATGACCACTTTGAACATATACCTATTGAATCGGCACGTGATCCGTAGATGGTAAGGGAGATAGCTTAGCTTAGCTTAGCTTAGCTTAGTTTAGTTATCATTTTAGCGTATTTCAAATTGCCCTTGGTTGCCTATAAGGCTATAAACTCTCACTACTCCGTCTGACCACAAAGTCCACAAACACATATCGTATCGTATCCACATCGAAACCCCTCCCCTCCTCCACTTTCTCCTCCCTCTCCAGATCTTCCCTCTTTACCTTATCAAGAACCTCAAGAACATCTTGATATACTCCTCCGCGACGACATTCAATAATTCCAATATCTACAATAATCAAGGAGTTATTCTTAACCTCTTTAAGTCTTTACTGAATTATTTGGTCGAGTTGATCGATATATTGAAGCTCTCCATTTGGATCCACACAGACAACGAATAATCCCTGAGCCTTGTCGTCGTGTTTCACAACCATAAGTTCGTTAACTTATTCAACCTACAACCTCCACTTCCACTTCAACTTCGAATTGTTCACCTTAATTAATACAACCTCGAGCTCCCCTCGGACCTCTATCGTTTTCATAAAATCTTCATAAAGATCCTGATTCGAGTCTATTCATGACATCAAATTCTACAGAAATGTCTGAATATCAAGGTGTGTACTTCTTAATCTTATCTACGCCTCCGTTTGTAGTGTCTCCATCTATAATTATTACTTCAACAACCATCCTTCTTCAATTTACAAGGCCTTCTTATGTAGCTGGGAAAACCTATTGTTTCATGATATTCTTTTCTCTCATTATTATACATTTATCTTCCCTATGCATTTACGATCAATCACTCCACTAGAGACTAATATGACTTATAGCAAATGTTGTTTTACGAGCTTTGGACTCCAATATCGAACCTCCGGAGCGTATAATCAGCCTCAATCCTCGTCGATGCGCTATCACAATAGGAAGAACCTCCAAGATTATATCAAAGGGTATTAGAAGTGCTGCGGATAATGCTTGGTTTGATAGCCCAGTTATGTCTCGAAACCATGCCGAGTTGATCTTTAATCCAACCGATCAGGTACGTTCTTTCTTTACACATATTACTTTGAGCGTCTTCATACTAATTTCTTATATAGTCGATTTCCTTACAAGATACAAAATCTATGCATGGTACATATGTGAATGGAGAAAGATTAGAGGATCTATCTAGAACTCTCAACGTTGGTGATCTAATCGTCTTTGGTGCCGAAGTCAGACGTGGCCCAGAATCATTCCCACCTTGCTCTTTTGTAGTTTCCTATTCAATGACACCGTGGACGTAAGTTTCAACTTCATCGACCATTGGGGCTTATTAATAACGTATTATGCAGAAAATCAAGAAGCTACTCAGTTCCCGATTCATCCGACGAAGACGATGACTCAGTCGATTATAATACTAATGATTTGGGAGCAAAAGAATCATCTAGTGTAGACGATGTTTCGATCCAGAGTGTCAGACAAAAGTCTTCTCAAGCAATTGAAGCTATTGACTTGACCCGAGATGATACCCCACTAAACCCAATCATTCGTCCAACGACTACCACTGCTTCTGCACAATTCCGACGAGAGTCAAGCTCTACCGTCGGAAAATCAGAAGTAGTGGCTGAGAAACCTGCTAAGAACTTTGAATTTGAAAACAATGCTACGAGCACCAAGGATCGCGAGTTATCATCTGACTCAGAGGAAGATGAAGCTATGTCAGATTCCTCATCGGAAGATGATGAGGATGAGGATGAAGAAATACCGCAAACTAGTCGTTCAAGAATCGATAGTATTCAATCTACTAACGGTATTGTGGAAATAGAAATCGCTTCTTCATTAGTCTCGCCTTCTCTCTCACCATCTGCTTCACCAGAAGTGGAATTGGTAATGGGTCATGACTATCCCTTTGTCACTCGTCGTAGTCCAAGTCCATCATCTGAAGATCCTGAAGTTGACAGTGATCTTGAAAGCGAATTTGGGCTTTCTGAAGCTGGCGAGGAAGGTCTTCAAGTATTGTTGAATGATGGTCTTCTTGAAAATCGACCTGTTAACCCTTATTTTCAAAACAAAACCGAGTTTCAGTCCTTTCCGGCAAGTGGAGCATTCACCGGAACTGAACATTCGTATGGGCATGCTGAAACCATTCGTAGCGAGTACGGAGGCGCATGGTTTGGTCGATACCCAAGTCCTTCCGAAGTGGCACTGGCTAAGCCTGCCGTTGCGGCCACTCGCCAAGACAGCACGTTCCCTGCATCAGCTTTTTCGCCTTTGACCAGCCCCAGTATAATTTCCATGGGAGACAAGACTGGAAAGCATACTTTTTTTGAGGCCAGAGAGAGTAATAAAGCCAAGATCCAGACCCAAATCAATGAGCAGGAAGAAATGGAGGGGATTCCACCTCCATCAGTACCTGAAGTACCTAGAACGATTCGATCCGTCAGATTTGCATCCCCTCTCTCAGAGCGAAGAGATGAATCAATTAAATCAAATAACCACAGTCTTACTCTTAACCCCATGGAATCACAATCTGGTAAACATTCGGACGATATTCTAGGTCAAGCCTACCAGAATGTTTTACGTAATAGATTTGCAGAACGATCAACTGGTGTCCACCCATACTTCTATAGCTCAGATGCCTCTCCTGATGCCCCAGAAAGTCCAGTGCTTGAGAAGCATCCCGCTAGATCAGGACTTCGTATCGATGATATTATTGAGAGTTCTTCTAACGACAGATCTAAAAAACGCAAAGCCGAGGCAATTTCTGATGTTCTTGAAAATGAAGTCCGTACCTGGGCATCTGCTGTTTCGGAAAGCAACAAAACAAATATCACAGAGAATACATCATCTACACCTGATGTCTCGCCCGTTGTAACAATCCCAACAGTCAATACTCGACCAACGAAGAAGCCAAAGCTTGCCAAGATGATGGAGGCTGCCGGATATATTGCACTCGGAGGTGCTGCGATGGGTGCGGGTCTTTTCTCGGTATTGGTAGCAACAGCACCGGATTTCATGACAGTCTAAATGATGGATAAACGCCGTTTACCAAGCGACAGAGGTTACAATTTTTTCGGGGAATATTCGGGATATATTCATACATTTATGCATGCATGATGGGTGGGTGGAGTTTAACGACAATCGGGAAATATCTATGGGATCGGTATGTAGCGAGCGGGTATTCATAAATGGCAAGCAATGCAATTGGGGACAATGTTTTTTGGTTTTTACTTTTCATTTTCTTGTGCTTTTTTTATTGGCTTTCTTTCCATTCATATCATCTATTATGGCTATGTATGAGCAAGTCACTGCAGGATTATTTTCTTTTCTTTTCATATTTTTCATATGCTGAGGGCAGGCGCTCTAGGATGGCGTTTATAGGATAGGATGGGATGGGATAGGATAGGGGGCTTTACTCACGAACATGAATGACAGAAGGAAAGGATAGATGGGAATGGAATAAATTTATGGGTGCGTGAATGAATGCATGGATGGCTGGATGGATGGATGAATATGGCTTGCGGGAGTCCTTGCTACATACACTACAATGTTGACTTATGACTTTTGGCCTGATATTTTCTCCGCCGTTCATAGATAGATACTTGATATGATGCATGGATTTCATTTCATTTAATTTCATTTCATTTTATTTGGATCATCTTCTCATTCTGATTCTCATTCTTCGATGACCGATGCTGGTGGTGGTGGTGGTGGTGGTGAGGAGGCTCTCTGGATTTACCCACTTGAAACCCAAGTTCTTTCTTTTTCTTAAAAGTGTGTCATCGTGATCGTGATCGTGATCATGATGGATCATACGGATGGATAGATAGATAGATAGATACTAGTAGCCAGATATATATGATATGATATGATTTGATTTGATTTGATATGATTTGATATGATATAGGTGTTTTATTTATTTGTTTATATTTATGTTTATGTTTACATTTGCGTTTTTGTGTGCGTGCTTCTGTTTGCGTTTGTGCATGTATGTATGTATGTATTGATGTAATATAATATAATATAATATAATATGAAAATATTTATCCAGTTAGAGATACTCGCTAGCTAGATGATATAGATAGATAGATAAGTGGGATAACTAGCATTTTCATTTTCATTTACATTTTCATTTACATTTTCATATACGCTTGCTTTTACTCTTATTCTTATTCTTATTCTTATTTTTGCATTGCCAGTGGGTTGGGAATTACTAGTAGATGGGTGGTTGCTGAGTAAGGTGCTTGGTTTGTTGTTTGGTTCTGTGGTTTGGTGTTTGTTGTTTGGTTTGGTGTTTGGTTTGAGGCTGGATGAGGGGATGAGGGGATCAGGGGATGAGGAGATGAGGATGAGATGTGTATGTTAGTGGAGAGTTTGTAGAGGTTGGAGAGGGGTGTATGCATAGATGTGGATAGGGATATGGATGTGGATGAAGGGTATGAATGCGTCTATGTGCTGCATCTAGTATGAGAGGGGAACAGGAGAGAAGATTAAAATAGTAAGTGCAGTGATGCAAGACTGGGATGGAATGCTCCGGATTGGATGCGATGGAATGCGGTGTTTTGTATGAATGCAAATATGTGTATGTGTGCTGTGTGCTGTGTCCGCAACTAGACTATTTGTGCTACCATGCGGGACAAGGAGGATTAATATTGAGTTGAAGCATGAATGGGATGGGATGGGATGAGATGGGATGAGATGGGATGGGATGGGGTTGCAATGGCAAGATACTATACTAGTATGTAAGAATAGGGATGATTATAGAATATGTCATATCGTACTATCATACTATTATACTATTATACTATTCATGTAATGAACTAGATGGACCCTTAATATATGCATATATATATGTATGTATATGTGTATGTATCTATCCGTCTGTCGATATGCATGTCATACGGGTAGTTGCAGATACGGAGAGGGGCTTTTTTTGAATTGGTTAGTTGGTTACTTGGGTGGTTGCTTATCTGCTGGTTTACTCACTTGGATGGGAATGGAGATGGGATGGCTGAGGTTGGAAATGGGATGGCTTGGGTGGGATGGCTTGACATGGAACGGCTTGACATGGGATGAGGGGATTATGCATCGGTCCTTTTGGGGGATCATAGAAATGATAGGAAATTGGGGCAGGGGATGGGAGATACGGGTAGTTGGGTTTAGGTTGTGGGATGATGGGATGAGATGTAATGGGATGGGAGTACTAGGAGAGTATGATATGGAGAATGTGGCATGGGAGGGTGAGTTTGGTTTGTGGTAAGTAAATGCATGTAGGGTCGTCTTATAGGTATGGAACAAGTGATCCATGGTTAGATAGATAGATGGATGAAGTGGATTGGTATTGGTAAATGTGTAGGTGTATGTGTGGAGTCAGTGATGGATGGTTGAAGGAGGTGGGTATGCATCGATATGTGGATATATATGTATGATATTCATGGATGTTAAGATCGGTGAAGTGAAATGAAGGGAGATAAAATGGAAGGAAGGGCTTGGGAGAGGAGAAAGCTTGGCTTGCTTTGCTTTGAGATAAGATTTGATGATTTGATATGATATGATGCCCCGCGATGAAATGAAATGATGTGTCAAAAGTCGGTTAAACATTTTGAGGCTGAGAGAGGCTTGAAATGAGGTAAGGATGCATGCAGGGACCATTCATAGGTTAAGCAGCATCCAGAATTGGGCTGGATTGCCGAAGTTGTCAAGAAGTTGGGAGCTGCATGGATGGAATGCGGTGCTTCGGTGGGGGCCTTAAGTAGAATTAGATTGAATAGAATTGACTAGAAGTTACTTCAAGTAGGGAAATAGCAACCTTGTCTATCACTAGTAGGTGGTGCTTCAGAGATGGGTGGAATGGAAAATGGAAGATTTAAGGGGTTGTCGATCGGGCAGGTAATTAGATGTACATGTTTTTGTATGTGAGGGGTCGTTGTGGGATTTTGAAAGGTGTGTTAGATACAGGATTTTATTGTGATATGGTATTACTGAATCGCACTGTCTACTGATGGACAGTAAGATAATGTAA
Source organism: Scleromitrula shiraiana (assembly GCA_028455995.1). Classification (NCBI taxonomy): domain Eukaryota; kingdom Fungi; phylum Ascomycota; class Leotiomycetes; order Helotiales; family Sclerotiniaceae; genus Scleromitrula; species Scleromitrula shiraiana. Next base: position 1,512,730 of record JABELC010000007.1, read on the forward strand.
TGCGATGCAATGCGATGATAGAGTAGAACAAAGAAACGGACAAGATATCCCGGAAAGCTTCATCTAGCTGACATGATTTGATTTGGAATCCTTACGATCAAGTGATTGATTGAAGTTTTGAGGGGAAAGATGAATCGAAAAGAGAAGACTTGCTATTGTGAAGTTCAAATTTTCTCATCACGCCATTTCATTCAATCGTACCTCTACACCTCGCACGAAGTTTATCTCGTGGCCGTCATTCATTCGGTAGTGGGATGGGGAAAAGAAGAAGTTTTGAAAAATAAGGCTGCTTTCTCCCTTTCCTCGTTTTTTCTTCATTCATCCCACATTATGAGATAGACCCCTCTTTCTTCTGCCCAAAATTTCAAGTGATACTAAGTAACACTATGGTCACAGCTATAGATGTCTAATCAAATCAAATTAGATCTAATCAATGCACATTTTTAGAATTCCATAATCTCTGTATGAATGAATGTACGTATGTATGTATGGAGATCCAATCCCATACATACATAATCTCCCATCTAAAATCCTCCTTAAAAGACTTTTTCACCCTTCGAGAACATGCGAGATGTAGTGTATGTTACACTACATATACACAAAACTTCGTCGTTTAAATTCTTACTTAATGTACACAACATACGCCACTCTATCCAATCATAATAGTATTGAGTTCCGAAGGAAACGGGTGGCTACATTGGTGAACTTTGACTCGGTTTTTTCTCCTTATTGTTGGCTGATTTGTATACACACATACGCCCACCAAGCATTTGTGCTCTTTTTATTGGTAAGTGAGAGTTGGTGGGGTGTATTCTGATTGAGAAATAAACTGGAAGAGGAGAAGAGAAAAGGAGAGAAATGAGAAAGCAAATGCAATGGAAAGAATTGCAATATAGAAGATGAGAGTGGGGCGAATAGGATATAGTAGTACCAGTAAGGAGTGTTATCATAGTCGATCAGAATAAGTACAATATATATACATCAGATCCTGCACATTTACTTCGCAAAGACGAAATGTACAACAGATAGTTAAAACGATAACCGCTAGATACAGATTTACTAAAATTAGAAAGAATGTGCGTACAGAACCCATTCATCCGTCACCGTTCTTAGGTGTATCATCCGTCTATTCAACCCACCATTCTATCCTACCCGTTCCGTTCCATCCCATCGGGTGTCAAGTCTCAGAAATTGAGGAAAAGAGATCGTTTGATTTCTTTCAACGGTATGGTTACTCATAAAGTTTATGTGTGTCCTTATATCAGGGATATGAGATTCTTTTATGTTCTGTGCATTCTGTTCGTGATTCGAAGTATATACAATTTGATATAACACTTCGTTTTCAGTCACCGAGTTCTACTCAATTCCCTTGTTCTTTGCCCACTTACAGCCTCCCTCCTTATTCTCTACACAACCCTTCCATCAACATATATCCCTCCCCATCTATTCATACATAAAACCCCTTCAAAAATTCGTGTACCCTGCCTGGTGCTACCACACCACGCCACATCACATCAAAAGACTGATCCAATCCACCGGTATATGAGAACTGACAAACCATTGCATGACATACATAACTATCTCCGAAGCCGAAGTGCATTTGTTACATGCACATATATAAATGTAAGCGTATCTATCTTTACACGATTTCTTAATCCCGGCAATGATATCCTGATCTCACCTTTTTTCTTTGTATATAACTCTACATCTATAAAAATAACGTAATTTGAGAAAACAAGAAAACGAAGGAAGTAAATGAAGAGGCTACAGCCAAGAATCAAGGCTCATTGCAAGATAGATTAGTCGAACCAAAAAGAACCCAGCCAAAAGTTCACCCGCCAAAAATCTCAAAGCATCAGCAGATCATATCGTAGTCCGCAATTCCCATCCTATCCCATTCAATATTGTCCAATAACCATAGAAAAATCTCAATTTCGACCAAGTGAAGAGACACAAATGAAATTTGCCTCGCTTCGAGGGAGCGGTGAGGGGGATAAACAGGAGGTGCACGTTTGAGTTTATATTGCCATTGGATCAAATTATTGGTCTATATTTCTGACGGTTGGATTAATCTATTATATTAAAATGCGACGCGATGTGATGCGATGCGATGTGATATGGAGGTCGATATGTAGGGATCATGATAAATAGACAGATGATCTTATGATATGATATGATATTTTGTGATAGTATGTGATGTGATGTGATGTGATGTGATGTGGCATATCAACGATTTTACTGATATCTGCAGGGAGAAAAGAAGGGGGATGAGAAGACGTGGGGGCAGATTGTCATCATGGGATTGAGAAGGGGGAGGGAGAGGAGGGGAGAAAGGAAATTATAAGAAGGAAGTCTTTCCTGTGTTTTGGGTTTTGGTTCTCTGTCTATTTTCTGATACATACACATGTCACAATAGGATCACCTAAGTACAAATATATTGTCTTTCACACACTTTTACATATATACAAACTGCGCCACTATCTGATATTCAACATACAATATCATTTTCTACATATACCAAATTACCTCAACTTTACATATCTCCTTCAACATCTGGATCCAACTCAAAAGTTTGGATATTGCACCCACATATATTGCTCATCAACTGCATTACAAAACCTTCCATCCGTATATATATATTGACCAGGCCAGCGAGAATATATATAAACAAATCAAAATGTCCTCCTACATGATAACCTCAGATTCTTATTCAACCTGCTGCACGAATGGTTTGATATTTGAAACCTGTTCCCGTTGTTCCTCACGAGCAGTGTACGTTCTATTTCAGTCTTCACATTCCATTAATTTTCGTCATAATATCCCCATCCCATCCCACCATCTTGGATCCGTACTTACCTAGAAACAAAAAAGCAGTAATTGCACAGTTTGCAACAACACTCGAGTTGTAACCAAAGCGTGTCCACGAGGCTGCACCAGCAACGCTTTTTCCAGTTATTCTTATACTAGCTCCATGCAAGGAACTAGTCGCGGTAGTGCTTCAAATCGTCAGGTTCGATATTCGAGCTCTTCCGGGAATGGCAAAAGTGGCCATGGTGGGAGAACTATCAAGTAGATAGATATATAAGCTATTTTCTTTGGCGGATTTTTCCAAGCGTATTTTTGATTTTCTCATTTCTCGGATGCGGTTTTCTTGGATTTTTGGATAGGGGATAGTCGTTGGTTACCGAGCGGCGAATGCACGCTAGCGTTTTGGCAGCGGGTTTGAGATATTTATTGAGAGATTTATTCCGGGAACATTGGACATTGTGAATTTGTTACAGCTTGGGAAAGAAGTTTCAATTTTGGTATTTATAAATGATGACAAGAAGAGAAGAATGGGAATTGGGCGGGATGTCGTGTATGGAATGGAGAACTTGCTTTGATTATACTGTAAATGAGATGATTGGAGAAGATCTCTCAAAGAAATGGGAAAAAGGAGACAAGGAGATAGAAAGACGGAAAAGAAATATCGAAGCAAATTCGTAGTTGGGTTGGGTAGCATCTGGTAGTGCTTGAGTGGGTGGGTGTGTGGATGGAGTCAGGCAAGATTTGCGTATTTTTGGGGGGGATTTCGGGACGATCGGTTTTCATTGGGTTGAAGCTGTATAGAAGTTATCGGGGTACAGATGGCGTTTTCGTGGACTCGGTCGGATTACGGGAAACGGGCGGGATGATCAAACGGGGTTTTCAGCAGGCATGAGAATCGGAAGGTTCGAAAAATAAGGGGTAAGCGTTGCTGAGCAAGTTATGATTCTTTTTGGTGTCGATAGTGTTGGAATTTTTTCGTTTGTACCCTTTTGTTCCTCGATCTTTGAATTTTGTTCGGCAAGGCTTGGTGTTACTTTTCTCAGAACACATGAGTGGTTGGTGATTTCCTTCAGGTTGAGCTTGTAAAGTCAACCTATGTCGTTCCTGATATGCCCCACATGGAGTCTCTTTTCATCCCCATATTGGTTTTATGAAATTATGCTTGCGTTTGAATTGTTATACGGAGGGATTGATAGAAAGGTACAATAAGCTGTCACGGGGCCTTGAATGCGATTGAGCAAAGGGTACGACAGGTTTGGCGAGCGTACGAGGGATCTTTGGGAATTCAATTGGAGGATGTTATCCGTGTTGTTCTTATCCATTTGATTACTGATTAATGAATATCATCCGAGCATACATATTTGGGTACAACATTCAATCCACAGTTTTGCCTGTTTTCCTATTCTCGATTACCTTTTTGTTCGTTTTTGACACCGGTTGTGCTGCCCACGTGTAGAAGAACACAACGCATTTCTATCACGCAAGGAGATATATGCATGTAAGTACGAAGCCTTATGACTTGGCATTGCGTCTCCCGCAGCTCTAATGCCAATTCTCGACACATTTGGCTCCAACACATAGAGTATTATTCCGAGAGAGGGTGTGTACTTGTAAGCCTCCTTTCTCGATAACTTATCGATATCGACTTGAGAACTTTCCCATCTCACAACCCTATCCTTCTCCGACATTTCCATTATTATCACCATAGGTATAAATGGCATTGTTAATCAATATATGTGATACTGCATGTCAATCTAGGGTCAATGGCAGGTAATAATTTCCTGCTAGCACCTTCCTTAAAACCGATCTGTAAGATTGCTATGTTAGCAACGCTATGTATTAAACTAACGGCTGAACCGAAAAATTGAGCTTGCAGATAAGCTTTTGATGAGATACCATTGAAACATAGAAGTGGGAATGTATCTATTGTGCAACACGAAGTAACTCATGTTGTCATCCTGGTTGTCAAAGCAACAAACTACTGTAGGCATCTGACAACAACACAAATTAAGTTACAATCACGTTACAATTTAAGCATATATCTCAAGCACAGGTCATGAATCTACAATAAATTATCGTAAAGAAATTGTTCGTATGACTCCGGGGGGGTGGAACGGTACAATACGGGTTCATTCCTTGTATTGTATAAATCTGTTCAAGGAGATCAAGAAGGGTGTTGTACGCCGTCGAGAGTATATATCTCCTCAACGGGCACGTGACATAGGGTCACGTGTTGACTATACAAACAATACTATTGCCAGTGTATTTTATATTTGTACTAGTAATTCATCACTTTTTTAAAAAAAATTGTACAATTTTCACTAAAAGCCGTAATTTTTAAAGAATACAAGTTGTCTCGAACGTAAACACTCGAGTCGCTTAATTAAGGGCCCCTGTAAATACCTACATTTAGTTCACTCCTGAGTCCCGGAACCGAGTCTAACAATCAAGATTTCTCACCAGAATCATAGATGATTTCGAAAAAAAAATGCAAAAGAAATGGGCCTAATCCGGGATCGAACCGGAGACCTCTTACAATTTGAATAGTAGGACCATTCATTAGATGACTGGAGCTAATTACCCAAAGCAAGAATTCTACCACTGAACTATCAGGCCTTTGTAGGAATTATCCTCCTGAATTGATGGAAGACATAGCGTAAAAACATGACTTATTCGTTTTCTTTTAAGAATAATAATTTTTTGTTGTTTGTTCCTTCTCAATTGATAAGCGGAGATCTGGGTTGATGTTATTGGATAGTGTCTAGGATATAAATGGGGCGGGTCGATATAACTAAGTTAATAGTCTACAAAGCCCTTGTGAGTTCAGCCACATCAGCTTAGGCCACATTAGGCAAGAATTCTATTCATGAACTCTCAGGCCCGATTCATTTTCATCGGACTTGGAATATCAACAACATCGATCGTCATCAATATTTCTAATTGAATTGCACAATGGTGTATTTCGATGAAGGCTTGCGATTCCATGTCCATGTAAGCCAAATTCTTATATGCAGTATATTCTGAAAACCCTGGAACAAAGAAGTGGTGGTATGAAATGTAGAATCTGAGCGATTATTAGACAGAGAATGAGTATATGTTGATATAATACATGCATTTATTGCATAATTGAGATTTAAGGATGTATTTCAATCTAATATTGAACGTTATGAACGACTTTCATTTATAAATCTTCCAGAAACTTAAAAGTCACCGGCAGAAAATCGGTCTGCGCAAGATAGAAAGTGTATTACCATTGTACAATAAGTATCTTGAGTTGAGTTTTGAACTTGAAACTGTTATAATAGGTTTTACTAACACTTTGAGATCATACGCATGAGCTATCCAAGTTCTAAATGTCCAGTCAGATGACATACAATTACTGCACCAGTGTGTGTATACTCTAGTTTGAATGTTTGTACTCAAAACAGACATTCAAAATGACGATATTTATAGTTTATATAAACATTCAAATTGATCTAGTTTAAATATATAGATATTCAGAAATGGATTGGCTCGACACTACCAACAAGTAATTTTTATAAGAGAAATTGACGGTGAGACATTTGGTGTGATCTGCTAAAGTTTAGGGGTGTTGATATCTAGTTGGGTTGTATCAAACACTGAAAACAATTGGAGTTATTCAGATGTATGGGACTTTATGGAGTGGTCATCCATCATGAACATCGTTCATCGAAGTTTTTTCAAAGGTTGGAGTATCAAATTATTTCAACTTCTTAGCTTTATTAGTTTGTACTTAGAATTCATTGCACCAATGTTTCGAAACAAAACCGATAAGTTTGCCAACGTTTTATACCATGAACTAATGGTTGAAGTTGTCGTCTTCTTGATATATATATTATCATTCAGAACGAGCTCTCTATTAGAACAAATCAGAAATTCCATTCAACAACATCTCTCAATACCTTCTATAGAAGAGCTATTGGAAAACAATCAACCAGTAAGGAACAACTGACGGTGCACGTGGTTAACACGTGCCTCCGGGACATGCGTATTATATTATAGCATAGAATATATGTTTTATACAAATTGTTGTTAACAACTTACCTAAGTGACCCCAGCAACAACCTTTCGCACAAACTTGAACAGACACTCTGAATCTTGAAGGCTCGGTATTCCTACCTTAATCTTCCCCAGTAGTAACATCATTAGCTCGGATCCGTGACTTTCTTCAATCTTACCCTCAGCACCATCTCCCTTCCGCCCTAGCAGTCAAACATCAGTACTTGATTTCAAATATATAGCACCATGCTCTGTTTCATCTGTGGCTTCACAAACATGACAGAGAAGCAAGAATGTACAAGGTGCCATGCGCTTTTCCCAACCGACTAACTCATGAAACCCTTTGCCATCAAATATGGCGACAATACAGATGGCAGCAAAGTTTTGGAATTATCGAATCTCCTCCATGTATCTTTATGCACTGATTGTTTCAATGCACCTACAACTACTCCTAGAACCGAGTATGTAGTCGTGGATATTCAGAACTATAATGTTCGCATTCGAGTCGGTTGTGGTTAGTGGCGTGGATAAGAGTGTGAAGGTTTCTGCTGCATGCAACATATTGTTTCCAAATCCGGGAGAAATTGTTAAATCTTTTAAGCTCATACCGGTAGTACGTTCGGTATAGAGCAAAACAGAATTAGATGGGATGGATGTTTGGGAACTATAAATTCGGAATAAGTGTATAGTACAAGAAAATCGAGGGACTTTTTGTTCCTCTATATAACTCGTCATAGTACTATCATATAAGAATATCAAGTGATGAAGTAATACCAAATTTATTTTAACAAATGGAAGCGGGAATTTCTTTCTTAGCAGGATACATCATATCTACATCTATATCTATATCTATAACATTAGAGCACCTACTGTACTTTCTTGCTACAAATGTGCTTTCTTGTTGCAACATAGTATTTACAAAAACTTACTATAAAGTGAATAATCATCTATATGTGACTTCAATCAACATGGAGAAAATCATAAAGTTTCCAGCCCAAGCCTTGCAGGTCGTGGAACTTTTGCAAGAGCAACAGTTAGCTTCTAATTCTCAGATCATGACCATTCTTCTTCGAGCTTTTCAAGTTTCGAATCTCTGTTTCATTAATACATAATACAATTATATATACTTTTTTTCAATACCATAGTTTGGCAAGACATTAAAAAATAAATTAGCTCGCTTGCAAAAAAAAAAAGAAAAGAAACGCAGAGATATAATGTGGAAAACATCATGAGATTTAAGATCGTTTGTCAAAGACTTAGAGAATTCATGCGGCTAGAAGATCTGTATGTAACTGATAATTACAAAAAGAACTTCCCTGTGGTATCTATATATGCTTAAAACAAAGGAATTAATCATCAAGATAACTGAGATCTTGGAAGGGAAGGGCGCAAAAACCTCCTACGCATTTGATACGAGACTGAAGAACTCTTAATTTCTTCAAAAAGATAACTTTCTAAAACCTGGGGTGAGCTATAAGTCTATAACCATGGGTACAACTATGTACGAATGATTCTTTATTTAAAAAGCTGCTCTCTCTCCTTCAAGCTTAATGATTTGAAAGCGTTCAAAGCGGCCTCTTGCTTAGCTGCTAGTTCTTTACGACAGTTCCGTTCAGAAACCGTGAAAGCGAAACCATTTTCATCCTCTTCTATAAAATGTGCATAATTCTTTTTAGATATGGTTACAAAGTAACAAGATATATCTGATAACAAGGAAATCTGTTTCATGTGGAAGATCCGATTTTCTATCTTGAATAAGAAAGACTGTCTAAATGTTCCCAGGTGTCACATATGGTAATCAACAGTTGGATCATGTACTAGAAAGATGGATGATCTGCTCAGTTGCCACATAAAACTCTATCGACTATTGTGCAGTGCTAGAGTTTATATATGTACATAGTAGCTAGTAGGTTACAATACGACAGCTTTCCAGTAATATTTACCAGATAGATTTTGTTCTAATGATGATTCTGGTGTACAGTGCATTCTTTCTGCAGTTGTCCAATATTTTTGAACTGAAGGGAGAAAATATCGTTTGAGGGGTTAGATAGAAAACTGTACGCTTTCCTCAACTCATGTGACATAAAGAAACATATGAGATATATGAAGAGGATGGTTGGTCAAGCTGGATGTGTTCCCTCCTCGCGGGTGGGCAAGTGAAGGGGAGGGAATATATGAAAGCCCGTACAGAACGCTCAATTGGAAGATCTCAATGAGTAGAAGGCGTCATGTAAGTGTTGTTAAGAAAATGTCTTTGTGTCATATACCCAAGCGTTGATCGTGAATCAAGTGTTTGTTTATTGTTTATGTTGTGAACCTTATACACTCACGATGTCAGGGAAGACCTGTAGGAGGACTTTGCCACATACTATAATATACGCATAGTCTTCAATTACTAGAATGCTTTTATAACTAATTAGACTCTAGAATAGTCGGATAGAAAAAAAGGGGCGCGGGGTAGCGAGAAAGTAAATACTAGTAAAACAAAGATAATTTGAACTAGTATATCATATATATAATTAAATAATTGAAATGTATAAACTGTTTGATATAATTATACTTCAAGTTGTAATATAACTTGAATTGTACTAAAATTTATAATTATTATAATATTGAAAAATTTTTGATTTTTTTTAATAATCTATAACTAACCTAGTATAACTAACTTTAATCAACCTTTACTCTCAGGCTGGCAAACTTAATGGATTTTGATTATTTTGAAAGTTTTTATTACTAGTAGTTTTTGCACTATATTCAAGTTTTTATACTACTACTAGTATAAAAGAATCTTTTTGGCAACAAAAACACTTTTAAACATCAGATATATCATTTAAGCTACAATATATTAATACTAATTGCCGAAAACCTGTCGAAATTCCTGATTTACTAGTGTTAGGTTCTATTCCTGACCTGCTGAACCTAAAGGGGAATGGATTTTCAAAAATAGGTTAGTTCTAGCCTAGCCTGAGCTTCTATGATTCCAATCGTTTTCCCAAGCGAAGAACCGTTTTTCATAAATTGCATAAGTTGCACAAATAATGCATAAGCAGTTTTTGAATTTCGTTTGGGTTGATCGGGGCAATATTTATGCCGACGGCTTCCACATTTTTCTTCAACAACAATCCTTCTCAATCTATAACAAAGCCACAGAGATCACTGTTGAAGTAACGATCTTCTCTTTTGGCCGTAACTGAAAATTATGGCGTTCTTCATACATCCACAATGAGATATGTGTTGAAAATGATGAACGAAATGAAGGAGTCGGTTGAATTGTTGCAGGCTGACAGTGTCAGTGGGCCAGTGGGCTTTCTATGCTCCTAAATATATTGGTATGAGTGGGATGAGAAAGAAGTATATAAAGATAGGTTTATTTCTTCAGTTCGATAATTATCTACTCAAGCGCTGCATTCTATCCATTACAGAAGTACTGTATATAATCCAACATTATTTTCAATAAAACAAGATCAATCCTCTTCATTAGATATCACCTCCCATCATCATCACAAAAATATCAATATCAATATCATCATGTCCAGCAGCACCCCAACCACTCCCTCAATCGCCCTATTCGGCGCAACAGGTGGAACGGGACTCCAAATTCTCTCCCAAATCATGACCTCCAACCCCCAAACCACAATCAATATACTCTGTCGTACCCCCTCCAAACTAACCGCTCTGTACCCAACCGCCACTTACCCAAACTTGCATATCATTGAAGGCGACATCTACTCACTCCCCTCCATCCGCCAAACCCTCCTCCATCCCACCACCAATCTCCCCGTCGACATAATAATCTCCTCCACAGGAATGGTATTCCAAAAAACCGGCCTCATCTCCTTCAAACTCTCAAACGCGACAATCTGTCACGACACCATTAAAAATCTCCTCTCGGTCCTTAATACCCTTTCCATCGAAGGAATCGACTCTCAAAAGACCAAAATAATCCTAATTTCCACCACGGGGATTAGTAGAAAAGGAAGAGATATCCCAGTGGCTATGATCCCATTATATCATTGGATGCTGGGTACCCCTCATGCGGACAAGAGATTGATGGAAGAGGAGATTGTGGCGAGTGGGAGGAAGAGATGGGTTGTTGTGAGGCCGAGTTGGCTGTTAGATGGGGAGGGGAAGGAGAAGAAGAGGGTTAAGGTGGGGGTGGAGGTGCCGGGGGTGGAAGATAAGGATGGCGAGGATAGGAAGGAGTTGGGTTATGCGATTTCCAGAAAAGATGTGGGGAGGTGGGTTTTTGAGGAGGGGGTGAAAAATAGTGGGGATAAGAGGTGGGAGGGGAAGTTTGTTAGTTTGACTTATTGAGTGGGGATGGCGGGATGGTTGGATTGAGTTGATAGGATTGAGCTATGTAGAGGCGCATCCATCTGCTGATGAGGGTTGAAGGAAGTACTATTTAGATTGTGTTATTTTTCAAGGGGACTCAGTATTTATTAGGCGTTCTTATAGACGGGTAGATAGATGAACATTCGGAATTGAATTGTGTTCTATAATATTGTACAGCATTGGCTTGTATCAAGATCGAGTTGGGTTGTGAATGTCTATTTAGTAATTGGACATTCAGTGTAATTGTTACCTAATATGTATGTGTTCTATTCTGAATCTCTATATTTGAAATAGACAATAGAAATGAATTCGTTTAAAGATATCTAAATGCCTGTACCTTGAATAGGGATTTAAAAATGGATTAGATAAACACGTGATTCAATTAAAGGTAGAATGTATATCATATATATAAAAATCGTCATTCATAAATCGTGTATCTTAGATATCACCTAGCTATAGCTATACCCAAACCTAATATGATCTAAGATATCTGGATAGCCGAGAACCGACATGCCGTCATAATATAAGCAACTATAGATTAAAGCATCTAAGTATCCATCCATCAGATGTATATCAATTTATTCCGACCCAGCCAACAAACCCATTAAATCTTCTCCGTCTCCGTCGCAACCCCTTTTTCCTCCTGACTAATCTCCTCGGAATCCACACCATCTCTCCTCTGAATTCTCCTCATAGCTTTCTCAATAGTATCGTGACCCGCCGCCGCCGACAAATCATCATCATGCTGAACATCGAAATTCCTACCCAAATATTCCGGTCCCACCAACGTCAAAACAATCACATACGCATACACACAACCCATAAAGATACAAATGACCAAACCATAATTATACCTTGGTGTCTTGCCCTTAGGTGGTAAAGGGAATCTCTCTCCAATGGTGGCTTCGATCGTTGATGAGGCGGATGAAACAAGATTTCCTAGTTGGTATGAGGTGCCTACTACGAAGGTTCGGAAGGATCCGGGCGATAATTCCATGAGATGGATGGGGATTACACCCCATGCACCTTGAACGCAAAATTGCTCGAAGAAGGCGGCGGCGATGACGGCTTTACTGGAGGTGAATGTGTAAGGATAGAGGAGAGCACCACCAACGATGGAGATGAAGATGATTGAGAAGCGACGACCGAAGATTTGGGAACAATAGCCGATCACGGTACCGCCGCTCATGGCTCCTAGATTTGCAACGACTTGTGTCACGGTTACGGCATTGGGGCTAAAGTTGAATTGATTTTTAAGCAGGGTTGGGTAAAGATCTTGGGATCCGTGGGACTATTTCGTTTATTAGCTATCATGCACTGATCATTAGGGGGGCGAAGACAGAAAATCCTTACCATGAAGTTGAAACCAGCCATGAGAAGTACAAGATATATCAAAAGCAACCAATGCTTCTTCATAGCGACCTTTCCTTCATTGATGAAAGTGGCTCCGATGTTGCCACGCTCAGTTCTAACGACAACACGTTCGTTGTAGGCATTTGTTTCTGGCAGACAGAGACGGAAAATAATGATCAAAACTGGAGGACAAGCACCAAACCAGAATAGAGGTCTCCATCCATGACTGGTAGTATCTACCAAGCCTCTAGCAAAGGCTGTAGCAAGAAGATATCCAAAAGCATAACCTTGTTGCAGCATACCCGAAACAAGACCTCTAGCTTCCTCGGGACAATCCTCAAGAGCTGTTGCGGCCGCGTTTCCGTACAATCCACCCATGGCGATACCAAATAAAGCTCTGCAGGCAAGAAATTGCTTGTAGGTTTGACAGAATCCAGTACCGAGCTCAAGCACTATGAAAAGGATATTGTTGACAATGAAGGGCCATTTTCTTCCATATCGGTCTGCAGCAAGTCCGAATATGATGGAACCGACTGATCTCAACATCAAAACTAGTGTTATACCCCAAGTGATATCTGCGGTAGTCTTTCCGAAGTCTTTCGCAAGCTCAGAAACTGTTAGACTGACGGTGAAGAAATCGAATGCGTCCCAAGTCTAGTTTAGGAAGTTAGTGATAGATTTATATAGCTGAGAGAATGGAAATTTACCCATGCAATAAATCCACATAGAAAAAATAGCCATTGTCGTGTATTCAAAAGCATCAGAAGACGAATCGGATTCGGAGCTTTGTTCATGGGTGGCTTGAGTGTAGGAATTCGTGTTCGAATATAGGTTCCAGCCGACATATTTTCAGGTTCATGAGATTCATGAACCTCTCTTTCCCCATATTGGTCTGCCATGTTGAATACTTCTATAGCGGAGATATTAGCATTTGGATGACATATAAAATGCTCATTGCGAAATAAACGTAGAGAGCCGAATAAGGATAATGTTTGTCAAAACTCAAGAAGTAGGATATAAAGATGACGATGAGGGGTATGAAATATAATCGAACAAGTACACTCACAGAATATCAAGTAGTCAACCTGCGCGACAAAGGTTTAATGCAATAAATATCTTTCCAAGAGAGCTCAACTCGAATTTGAAGAAAGAAAATGGATCAGGAAGAAGATGAACATGAAAAAGAGGATTGGAAAATAAAATCAAGGACGGGAAGCTACCTACTTATCTTTCATGAACTCCGGTACGACAGAAATCTGATTTACTAAAATTATGGCACTAGCCAAATATAAAATAATAGCTCAGCTACATAGGTATGTACATCCCTAGCTAACCTACCTGCATATACCTGGGTCTTGAGTCGTTATTTGGTATGTTGAGTGAATTGATCCTTTTTTTTTTCGATCCCATGGCCCATGATACAGCATTTAAATGCTTGGAAAAACCTCAGCAGTTCCAAGGAGTTTGGGAATCATCAGCTGATGATCTGTGAGTCGAAGAAAAAGCGGTTGGATATGGTTGGGTTGTGATGACAATTAATGCTGGTGGGTTATCATCCCAAGCTCCTCTCCCCGAATGTTTGCAATTCATCATGGTTACATTTCAAGTTGGTTTAATCCTAGCTTTTCCCCGCATGGAGCTCCAGTCATTCATTGAAGGATGGAGGATTTGGGGGGGAACTGGATAAGTGAATTGAAAGAACCAATTATATATCTGTCTAGGTATAAAATTAACAAGGGGATATTCAAGTATTACAGATGGCTTTTTTTATCATGCTTGTGTAATGGTTTTTATCTTCTTAAAGTTCCCTTACTTACCAGATATACTGTGCTTACCTACATCCATGGACCATGGATCATGGATAGATAGTACAGATAGTACAGATAGTACTTATTTTTGGTATCGAATACCAACCAAATCTTCTCCATCTTCTCCATCTTCCAAAACGTGGAATGTTCGGTACGAAGCTCCCCCATGTTGTCCATGTGTATGTAGTATGTACGTATTAGAGAGCTACTAGTTAAAAACGGGCAACACCGGGGCCGCCGTCTTTGAACATCTTTTTTGAAAGCTTGTAAATGCTTACTACGATTCCCCAGTCTTGGTACCCCGGAAGGATTAATCCACCAATACCATGCATGTACCTAAGCTAAGGTATACTAACTAATAAGTACGGAGATGACATACGATATCCTTACGCGGTTGTCCCAATAATGATCCAGCAATATTGCAGATTGTACTCCTGTAACTTCTTAGCAAACGTCTCAAAAAAATTCAAAATTCCTAGAGTCTCGGAGACAGTATGTATATAGCTGCTGTAGGCAAATAACATTTTTGGTTTCCAAACAACAAAATTCCAGACCAATCGATATTAGTTTCTCGATTACTATTTGAGGATCATAATTGACTTTAGTGGTACCGTAACACCAAATGCCCGCCTACCTCCACACATACGAAACTTTGTTTTATTAATGGCGGTGATAGAAAGGTAGACTGAGCATTGGCGAGATCGCTTGTAATTGCTTGAAGGGATACGCATTGCTGACATCTGAGGAGACACAGTAACGATAACCTTTAGGAGTTCCGGCACTTCACGATTCAGCTTTCTTGGTATCTTGGTATCTTGGTAACATGCTCCAATACCAAGACAATCTGGATATGTAGATGCAGATATAGATGTTAAAAAATAAAAAAGTTATCATTTTCAAACAAAAGCACACCAGAAATTGTCCTGTGATACGACGTCGGAATGATTTTCGTTTTTTTGCCAAGCTCATTTGACAACTTACGGTCAAACAATTTTTTTGACATTGACATTTACTAGATAGAGCTCGGCTGGGGTACATAGAAAACTATTTCCTACAGTGCAGTACTCACGGACGGGATGAGTGAAGATCTTTTCATACTTCCTAACAATTCTTCTGAAGTTTCGAATACTGTACGAGATAACAGCATATACCTACATAACTAGTTCTTTTCGAACTGCATTGATATTTTCTTACTAGACACAGTCAACATCGCAACAATAAGGGTACCATTGAATAATAACTCCTTTCGACTAGATCACCACATTAATCAATGTACTAGTAGTTAAGTAAACAAAAATTCTCCGTTCTTGACGATGCTCCTCTACCTATTCTCCGGTCCGGTATCTACACAACAATGGGGAAAGGGAAATCTCGTAGGGTCAGAGCATGGACTAATTTGATTCTATTTACGTATGGGTCTGTGGTAATAATTTCCTAGGTAGATTTCTCAATTGATGAGGGCGAATCTGATTTGAAGGTGTCATCATCAATTTCTGTCGATTTGATAATGAATTCGCCTTCGATCGCCTCCGTCGATGATCGATGATCCAAATTGCTAGATGGATTCTATACATAGGTATGTGGAAATGGTGATACACAAGTTTATACTTAGCTCATTTCTATATTATACCGCTTCAATCAACTTATATTCCATCTGATATTGGATCCAGAAATAAATATTCGGGTCGGGTCAAGTGTGTCCGAAGTACTGTTTTAAATACATGGTAGCGGGGGAGTAGTTCTTTGATAGCTTGAGATCATCACTTTTCTAATCTATCATCCATGTTACACGAACAAAAATCCATTTATAAATATTAATTTTCCCCATAATTTGAGCCTACAGTATCCAAGCTCGAATAACAAATAATAAGAAGGTTTGTTCGCTAGTGTACATAGAATTCCTCTGACTCTCCACTGTGCAGTAGTTCCTGTCAGAAAAGGTGTCACCCAAGATCATGCTACTGCTTGGCATATCAGATTCATATCCACAGAATCTTAGAAAGCAAAGCAAAGCAAAACGTCTCCAAAGCCCATCAACAAACAAGTATCTACCTAATCTCACAATACTAGTACTCATACCAGTACGTGAAGATCGCCATCCATTCATCCATCACGAGAACACCACCCACTCTCATATTCAGGATACAATGTGGAGATACCAATATATTTCATCCCAAATCCAAGTACATGGGTCAATTCACCTCCTTTTCCAAAAAAAAAAAATACCAAGACCTAATATGAAAGGAAAATTTCCAAGAAAATACAAACTCAAACCCACCCTCCTCCCCAGCCAAGAAATCTTACCTGCGGCACATTTCCACCTTCCAAGAAAAATGTCAGGAGCCGAGAGGTTTCCCCAATCTGGGCATTTGCGGCCCGTTATGGATTGGCAAGCCTTCCGCAATATAGACGTGTACATAGGGCAAAAAAGTTTGTTCTTAATTGTTTTGTTTTTGTTTTACTTTATTCTGTTTTGGGGAAGATTTTCTTGAGTTGTTGCAGTGATGGATATTGCCATAGCATAGGTTGTGTTTTAGAATGAATGCAGGGGAAAGATGGATTTCAATGTACTCTATCTAGCCTAGGTAGCTAGGTACCGTTCGTTTGTATGTACTTAACATCGCATGAATAGGGGCGAAGAACCGAGTCCATCGCCTGTTTGCTCAAAGAAAGGGTAGAGGCTAGACAAATTTTTCATGTGATGTACTGGTTTCTCCGCCCAGAGAAATAGCATCGATTCGAGGTTTCGTGTTCGAAACTCTTGTCATGTATGTACAGTAGTATATCTGCTAATACGGAAACTATCGTAGAGAATTGTGTTTTATTGTGCCGTGTTGTCTTTGAAGATATGGTCAGCTGAGATGTTTGGTTGGAGTTCATACATCATGTGTATCTATCTATTACTACTTGAATATGGCAACGGTGTATTAGAATTTTGATGCAGTTGCATATAGTGCAGTACGTAAAGTAGACACGAAGATGGGGGTGACAGAGTCATGAATACCCTTCAAATCACCCCCTCGCTTGGCATTTGCGATGCTAATGTCTTCGGAAGTATTATGCTGTGGCGTTAAAAATATACAGAATTGCACCATTGACATATTGAGAGTCAAGAATTGTTTGTAATTTTCTTGTTAGCGCTATCCTTGACTATTCTAAACTTTTGACATTACAATTCAATGCACTTCTATATTCCTCAAGAAACCAGTCCTATCTATCTTCCAACCTACCCATATTGCAAAGTCCTCTCTCACTCACCCATTCAATGGCAAACCAATCAATCTACTTCTTAGGTAGAAACCCCTCTGTACTCGACCAAATTGTCCTCACCGATCTTCTAGAGGCTCCCGACAAGTTCGATCTTCTATCACCATCATCATCATCATCGTAATCATAAGTCTTCCCCTTCTTAGATTTTGATTTTGATTTCCTACTACTTGTAAATGATGCTGCATCATCAGGTCCAGTGTATACAGTTCTGGCTGGTCCATGTGCAGTTGCCGAGAGTATAGATGCACCACTACCACCACCTCCTCCTTCCATCCGATCACGCAGAGCTGCCGCTTCAGCCGCTAAGTCACCATGCCCCGTCGAAGCTCCGGATAATTGAGATCTCATTCCAGATCCAATATTGCTACTTGGCCGCTGCTGTAATGTTAAAGTTTGACGACGAGCAGGTGCAGAAATCTCTATTCTTTCATCGATAATTGATAACGAGGAGCCGGCAGTGGCGCTTCGGACAGGTTTCTTGTGTTTGGCGTAATAATCTTCTCCCTGTGTCGTTTGACGTAGAGTGTAGCTCATGGAGGAATCCGCGATACTGACAGCGATGGCTCTGCTGGCAACTGAGCGATTGGCGCTGATGTTTGAGCCGCTATCGTCGGGGGTCAATTCTGAGTATCTGGTCGTTGCGATGGAAGGAGGAGGTGCGTTGGCTGTGTAGGGATCGGATGATGTAGCGTCGGAATAACCAGAGGCTTCGGAGCGGTGTGATCCTGATTTGTGTGATCTATGTGATCTGTGTCACGACTTATGTGACTTATGTGATCTGGGTCTATGGATTTTTTCGGGTTCAGAGTGAGCATCTTCCTTGCGGATGCGATGTTCCTCATCGAGAACCCTTAAACCTTCTGCAAATTCTTTCTTACTACTAGAAATGGAGACTTTTAATTAATTAATTTAATATGCATGGCTATTCTAGAATCTCTCATTAGTCAGTATTTGATTCTCATCATTGTGTCACAATAGAGATATCTTACCAAAATTTCGGCTTAAGTTAGAATGTGTTCTTGTTGATCGAGTTTTCAGTATCAATGTTGACTTTGATTTTGTGCATTTATGAAGGCATACCACAACGACATTTACGTGAATTGTATAAGTGTTGCCTATACGCCAATATCATCGAAAATACTGAACTGGACGCTATGGCGTATAAAGGTCGTTCAGGGTCGCAATTAGCAGTCGCCAAGAGAATATAATCCCGAAAGTTTTATTTTGCCTGATCATGACCGCAAATAATTGATGCCTATGTACTTGACCATGAGGCCAAACATATCCTGTGTTTCTATCAAAGTGAAATTGATGACTGTTTAAGGCACGAGACAGCGTGGAGTTTCAAGTCTCTTCAAAGCAACAATTGTTGCGTTATTACAACACTATTGCATGCGTGAATCTAATGAACTTTAAGTATGGAAACAATTCGGGTTCTTTCTACATGAAAGATAGCCTTAAAAACTCAGAAAAAGAAGTACTGATTTCCCCGAATTCAATCATATGCCAAAATATGCAAGTGTATGGATGTGTTTTCACTTGAAAATGCTAAGACTTGTCCATTTTGACCCTTGTTACAATGAAGCTGCCCGTAGAAATGCTAGACATAGTATCTTTTCTTGCAAAATATTCACTAGCTAATAAGAAGGGTTATGCAGGACTGTTCGATTCCTTTTGGTGGTGTACTTAATTGCCCTGGATTGCCTCTCGATCACACCCTCATGCGGCGACCATACTCGTGGACATAGCTTCATCCTTGATGTAGCTCTAAACCATTCATACACCGATTAAACGAGCCTAGTTCTAACTAACCAGAAGGCTTTTGAACGAACCATATCTGACTACGAAACTAGGGTTCATAATATCTACCTTTTCACCTTTTGTTCGCATGGCTGACTGATAGGTTCATAACAAATTCTATCCCCATCACAACTCTCGCACGAACGTCACCTTGTGACCCTTCTTCAATATGTCATAATCTTTTCCAATTTTGAAGTATAGCTTAGGACCTGGAAGAACTGGTATAAAAAGAAGAAGATAATTGCAATCCAGAAAGAGAAATTACAGGATGATTTTAGGAGGGGTTTGATCTTAACGCGGCATTGGAAATGCTAGATATGTTGTAATTGTTTGTTGCAATCAATTGTAGCAACCTAAACACGCATTGTTAACTTAAGAAGAGGCCACTGTGAGAGCTTATTTTGTATATCCGGGGTAGATTAGGCTTCCAGGTTTCTATACAAGCCTTTCGAGGCCTATCAACAACATATGGTAAAAACAAGGAGAAAACCGTTCTTAAAATTGGATGTGTTCAAATCTCAACTATCAAACATGTTCGCGAAAATGGACGTGGCATGTAAAAGATATAAGTTCCAAAGTTTGAACAGAACTTAGGGGACTTTTGATGTTACGGAAGTGAGCACCGGTCCGATATTTATCCGGATGCTTATGGTCATGCCAACATGCACGCTAAACAGCCCACTTCCCCTCGTCATACAGACTCAAATAACGTTTCCATCCCTGGAAACTTTGAAACTTTATATTGAGGAATACCATATTATCAGAAACAACTTTGTAAATCCCTTGAATCTATTCCTTAACCAACTCATTCCACGAAACACATATTGCTGGGCACCATGGTATGCAATCCTTCCTTCCTTCCTTACAACCGTTTGTTTAGACCAACCCTTGACTGACCATGAATCCTTACGCAGGCTTCCGAATCCCGCCTTTATACATTCAGTACCGAGACAAAAACCAAGCTTCGCAAATTTCGACTTGGTACATCGCGCGCAAACGATCCGCAGGCAGTGATATGTTCGTCTACTCTCATTACTTAATTCTGCCTTTACCGATTAACTGGCCGTACTACTTTTACTCGACCTCTGCTGACTCGATGAATTCATCTACCCATCGACAATAGATTTTATAGATAAATCTACCCTCGAGATAAAACAAGATGAGGAGGAAACTGTATACAAAGACCTTCAATCGATCGGAGATGATTTGCCGGACCATTCTCCTCGTTTCGTTTTGTTGAGTTATCCATTGACTCTAGTATGTTTGCCTATTCATACATATTCCACTTCGATAATTATACAGCAGCTAATTACAAATTATGATAGGCTTCAGGACGTCTTTCGGTTCCATACGTCCTTCTATTCTACCTCCCCCCAACTGTTAATGCCGAACAACGTATGTTATACGCCGGAGCGAAAGAACTCATGAGGAATACGGCGGAAGTGGGAAAAGTTATTGAGATCGAAAGTGCGGAAGATTTGGAAGAGCTACCAGAGAAATTAGGTGGGGGAGAATAATGGGATTACAGGAGAAGAACTTCTCTAACGATGTATTGCAATATTCGTTGGGTTTATATGGCTTGGGTTTTGGAATCTACTGGTGAAGCGATCTCGTCATTCGGGGTTTCGAATGTTATATGATGGTAGCAAGGAGTTGATGCAATTATATATGTTTCTTGATTTGGTTATAATAAATGAGGGATTCGTGTCAAGAGAAGAAAAATGAAAGTACTTTCTCAGGAATTAGGAGTCTTCAATGCTTGAGAAACCCGTAGAATCATGTCCCGGTACATTCCAGATTCAAGCATAACCTCAAAACAGGCAATATGCCGGGATATCTAACGATAATTCTACATTGACTTTCTCACTTAAACTTCCATGTATTATCTCCGTCTTATGTGCATGTACCGGTACCTACATAGGTACACAAGTTTCCATGCGGCTCCCATTATTATGGATATCTGCACGAATTATGCGGGTCACGGATTTAAGGGAGGTCTCAACGCACGGACTGATCTATATCTCTTGGCAATAAGTGATGGCATGAGACGTTCCCTTCATTATGAACATCCTTAGGCCGAAGACGGTTTTCCACCATGAATAAAGATAAAGAACTAATGTAGATAGCCGACAAATCTATACAAAACAAATTGGTAGTCTCGGTCATAAGAAGCGGGGTTACGGGAGATGAATAATATCGTGCATGATAGTTCACGTCGGGTGCCCTAGAGAACTTAGAAATGAGGAGGTCAATGAGATCATAATAAAGTCTAAGTTTGAGTATATAAATGCTGCGATGGACCCCACTTTGCAAATGCATTCTTCTCTTCAATATCAATATCTATTAGCTATACTTGACTAGATATACTCAGCGTTTGCTTAATCAATTTCAAATTTTCTCACATTCTTTCCCAACAAACATTTCATCAAGATAAAAATGTCTTGGTTTTCAACCCCACCAGCACCGAAGACCGCCCTCGGTAATTATAGGATGCTTTCTCCAACAGCATCAGTTAGAGTCAGTCCTTTGTGCTTGGGAGCAATGAACTTTGGAAATGCTTGTAAGTAGTCCTCAACATTGCCAACCAGTATGTTTGCTAAACTTCGCCAGGGGAGAGCTTCATGGGAGGCTGTGATCAGAAACAAACAGAGGCTATGCTCGATTTCTTCTACCAGTCTGGAGGGAACTTCATTGACACTGCCAACAATTACCAATCCGAGGAGTCCGAAAAATGGATCGGTGAGTGGGCCGAGAAGAGAGGCATTCGAGATCAACTTGTTATCGCCACCAAATTCACCACATGCTTCCGCACCGGACATGGCGAGAAAGAAATTCTCATCAACACTGCTGGAAATGGATCAAAATCCTTGCACCTTTCTCTCGAAGCAAGTTTGAAAAAACTACGAACCTCGTATATTGATCTCCTATACGTCCATTGGTGGGACTTTACATGCTCAATCCCCGAGCTTATGCAGTCCTTGAATTCTTTGGTGCTTTCAGGCAAGGTTCTTTACCTTGGTATCTCCGATACACCTGCCTGGGTTGTTTCTAAATGCAACGAATACGCTCGTTGCCATGGGTTCCGCCAATTCTCTGTTTATCAAGGACGCTGGTCCGCTGAACATCGAGACTTCGAACGTGAGATCATCAGCATGTGTGCGGACGAAGGTATGGGGCTCGCACCATGGGGGGCTTTAGGAGGGGGAAGTTTCAAAACAGACGAACAACGTAAATCTCAAGAAGGCCGCAAAATGGGTGAGACTTCAGAGGCTGCCATCAAGATCTCTAAAGTTCTTGAAAACATCGCCAACAGGAAAAATACAATTATCACGAGCATAGCACTAGCGTATGTCATGAAGAAGGCTCCGCATGTCTTCCCTATTGTTGGAGGAAGGAAGATCGATCACTTGAAAGGAAATATCGAGGCTTTGTCTTTGGAATTGAGCGACGATGATATCAAGGAGATTGAAGGTGCCAACTCATTCGATATTGGCTTCCCTCAAAACTTCTTGGGTGGTCCAAATGGGGTGAAGAGTCCAAGTGATGTATGGTTAATGAAGATGGCTGGAGTGACGGATCATGTTGAGGCAGCAAAAGCTATTCCTCCTCACAAGGAATAGATAATTGAAGGGCTAAATGTAAGCTAGAATTTTATATGGTAATGACGATTGTAATCTGATATCAATTCTATTGGGAAATTTATAACATCTATATCTTGGAAGTGAGTAATAAGCCAATAGTCGGCGGCAAGTAATTCTATAACGTCGGGTAAGCCGAGTTGTGTAGCCGTCGGAGCGGTGCATGGATGGCTTGGACCCTATTGTACATTTCCCCCAGATTATCACATTTCAATGTTGAACCTCGAACCTGAAATTCACTATTTACCTATTGTTGGAAATTCAAACAGTAATATGACTTGTGGACAATACAATACAAAACAATGATATTTCTCGAAAGCCAAGAAAGGACTGGAGGAACTGCTTCCAAATAGCTCTTTGAAAATTTACAACTTTACAGATTATCGATCATTTGAAATAATAATCAACAATCATAACTTTCAGCCTTGTGCTTCAAAAGGTTTAGCAGAGTTCGATCTGACGAATACGGCTATAGAATTGGAACCGATCGCAATTTGTATACACAGGTTTACATCTCACAATGGATCAAATCTTCAAGCTTAAAGATGCTGTCGTCAATTATCTTTCCCCTATTGCGAAACGTCGCCGTACTATGGGCCCTCAAACTCCTATCCACGATACAGCTATAGAGCAGCCCCATTTTCTTTCAGAACCTCGAGACAAAAAAGCTCTTGGAGTTGCATACGATCGCATGAAAAAGAATTATCTCTCGACAACAGATCGAAATCTCTCCACAAGAAATCCTCTCAAACGCGCTCGAGAAGACGACGAAGCTGATCGACCTAGATTTTCTTACGATGAAGAAATCTCTTTACGGAAATATTCGCCGCAGATTGTTACCGAGAATAGCGAACTGCCAATAGTTGACCCTAATTATGGGGAAGAAGATAGTGAGGAAGAAGAATACGATGAGGAAATGTCGGCGGATCAAAAAGTGCAGGAATACCTTAAAAGACAAGCTGAATTGGCGACAGCGAGACAGAGAGTGGAACAAGTTCGAGCATCTGGTGAATGGTCTCCAGAAGAGCTGTTTTTACTTGAGAGATTGGAGTTGAGAGGTCATGAACCAATTTTTCCAATATCCTGGAAGCAATTCTATTTTCGTCAGGTGCCAGAAGCCATGTGGGATCCGAAAGACAAAAATGCATTTATTGGATTCAATAATCTTAGTGAAGATAGAGGTATGTAGCTATAAAAGAACTTTTAGGTTTCCAAACTAATAGAATCATAGCTTATAGAGCATTAGAGGAGCTCACTTCAAAGTTAGGATGGCGGGTACACTCTAGAAATAGTGTTCAGGGACCTACAGAGTGTCTAATGGCTCAGATAATTCAACATTATATTACGTGGACGGAGAAAGATGGAGGTTATTTTCAGAAAAAGTTCATTCCAGTCTTATATCTGATTCAAGCACGGTGGGGTGCCAGCGCTGGCGAAGTCGAAAAGACGCTCAAATTTCAGATGAGAAAGTACGCCGAGATGCATCGTCAATCACTTCTACTACCGTCACCGATTGAAAATGAAAAGGGTGAGACTCAGATATATTCACGACGTCCTCCAATGATTTATGGTATTGTTTGTGCTCAAATGAAAGCCATTTTCATTACCCTAGATTCACTGGACCCAGATGCGCCCATAAGGCACGTAGGCCATTGTGACTTCTTAGATACCCAAAAGTTCTTCTGGCATGGAGTTTCGATCGCTATCATAGCTACTGTGGCAAAGAACTATATGATGTCGATTAAGGATGAATTGGAAGATGATGATCCTGTTTCCGACCCTTATGTGGATGACCTGGAGAGTCCAGCTGAGGCCGAGAAGAGAATCAGACGCCAGGCAAGGAAGGAAAAAGAACAAAAAGAACGTGAAGAGATGATTCGGCACAATAATCAATTGGAAGATGTTATAGAGAGCATTGAAGACCAAGGAGAGGCTGACGTAGACGATGATGGAGTCGGTGGACCGGAGCAAGAAATGCTAGAGGGAGAGGAAGAAGGGGATGAGGTTGGAGCTTACGATGAGAACGAAGATACTTTAGTGAATCCATATGAAGACGACGATACGGAAGTCGAGCAAACTGGATATTCTGTGGGGAAGGAGAGCAACCAGAACGAGTCATCAGATGATGAGTCCGAGGAAGAAACTGATGATGGAAATATTGGAGGTGATGATGAGAACGAGGACGAATACCAAGACGACGGATCCGAAGATGATCGAGATGAGAATGACGATGCAGCGGACGATGAATACCCCGATTCGATTAGTGAAGATGAACTTTCGTATCTCTAATTAATAGTCTGCATATCATGGCAGTCGTATCAGGTTGAATTTATAAGTGGTGTTTCTTTTGGGAGTTTGGTATCTGGAATATGGGGAGTTGGAGGGGAATTTGTCTTTGGACCTGATTTGGGTTTTTTGTTCTCTCTCGGAAATACCCCTCTGCTGTGCTGTTATTTGGTTGCAAGCAAGTAGATACCTTGTCTGTATTTCACATTTTGTACATACGATCGAACATCATATGATGTGTGCGCGTGGGTGGTAATTGAAATATAAATATTTATTCCTTCATTCCTTCGTTGTAGCTTTTTGGTCGCTTCATTGCGTTGATAATATGGCCCATCTCCGATGCAAGAATCTGAACACAACCCAGATATGATTGTAACAGAGATATCCCCCTACTATATATCTACCTCCCATTCATCTCAACCCACCCCAATCTAATCCTCCGAATTCCCCCTCTCAACCAGCACCTCCACAGCCCTCTCCAACTCCCTCAACCGTCCACCTACCCTCCTATGCACCTCATCCCCAAACTCCCCCATCAATGCGAATTCATACATATCGTGCAACTTCTTCCACTCGGTCACCGCCGCCTCCCGATCCGCTTCTGCGTAGATGGATTTCTTGTCGGTTTCTTCAGATGCGATCTCGAATTCGTCTTTGGCGGTGTTGTATTGGTCGGTTATGGTTTCGATTAGTCGGTCGGCGGTTGGGGAGGTGGATGATGGTGAGGAGGTGCTGGCGTAGAGGCGGATGGATTGGGGGAGGGAGGTGGAGATTGGTGTGTTTATTTTGGGTTTTGAGAGGCGGGAGAGCGATTTACTTGTGGCCCTGCTTGTGTTTGTTCGTAGGAGATTGCGTGTGCAGAGTGTGCGGAGAGTGGTGAAAGGAGAGATTGAGAAACGATATGTTGAAGCTCGAACTGCAAGAGCTTGGGATCGTGGTATGGAGAACATGTTTGACGTGTTGAATCGTTATTGTGATATGAGGAGACGAGAAGAGGTTCAGTAAATAATCTCTTTTGGTATGTTTAGAATATTAGAAAGCTCCCCGCAATGACGTTCAGGCTATGCTATTTATTACTTTAGCGTTATTTTGGGTTTTTTGTACCCCTGAAACTTAACTTGCCTGTACCGAAAAGCTTGAGCTCCGAGACGCCTGTCGCATTACTTTAAGGTTGTATGAGACACGAATCTCATCTTATGTACAGTAAACTGTCTTTTTCTCATTGTGACAATCTTCCTCCTATTTCTTGTTCATACTTTTGAAGATCTCTTCTACTTCTTGCCGGTCAACCCAATTGGATCAATCCATTGCCACTCTCTTTGTAACCATGGCATCCTCATCGTCAAAAGAGACAGAAAGGTCATTGACCTTTAATCTTCTCCTTCAACTCAAACAGTTAGCAATGGGAGAACATTGGTTGTCCCGCTACGTCCCCATCGCCACTCTATTCTTCGAAGCATTCCTCTGCAGCGCAATAATTTACTTTATTCCTTGTATGATCCCCCTTCCCTCCTTTTCTCTGCACCGAACTAATCGACCCGTTCAGATACCGAGATAGATTGGGAAGCCTACATGACCCAGATTTCACAATATGCACATGGCGAACGGGATTACACACTCATTAAAGGCGGGACTGGACCTCTCGTGTATCCGGCCGCGCATGTTTGGATTTACTATGTATTGTGGTGGGTTACAGATGAGGGACGCAATATATTGTTGGCGCAAAGGATATTTGGAGTTTTGTATTTGGGAACTTTGGCAGTAGTATTGGCGTGTTATAGAAGGGCTAAGGTGCGTTGGTTTAGATTTACAATTGATATCGGATATCAAGGCATTGGGATTGGCTAATGATGAATTTATTGATATTTTTAGGCACCGCATTATATATTTCCTATGCTTGTCCTCTCGAAACGTTTACACAGTATATTTGTTCTTCGACTCTTTAACGATTGCTTTGCGGTCTTCTTCTTATGGGTTGCCATCTATTTCTTTCAACGCAGAATATGGACAGTTGGGAGTATGGCATATAGTTGGGGATTGGGCATTAAGATGTCATTATTATTGGCCTTGCCATCTATTGGGATAATGCTCTTCTTAGCAAAGGGTGTACAAGCCGGTCTTAAACAAGCATGGCTTATGGCACAATTGCAAATTGTCATGGCTTTCCCATTCTTACCGACGAACGCCTTTGGATATCTGAGTAGAGCCTTCGAGTTTTCCAGGGTCTTTTTGTTTAAATGGACAGTCAATTGGAGGTTCTTGGGCGAGGAAAGATTTCTCAGCAAAGGATTCTCCATTACTTTATTGGTAGGGCACATTAGTGCCTTGGTTCTGTTGGCAACGACCAGATGGCTCAAACCGGCAGAAAAGCCAATTCTAGACTTGTTGCGAACTGCATTGAAGTTGGAGGAACCACTTGGACAAAGACAGCATGCAGTTTCTATTGCAATCTCGCCAAACTACATCTTGACGACCATCCTAACAGCTATCACGATCGGTATGCTCTTTGCACGATCTCTACATTACCAA
Source organism: Scleromitrula shiraiana (assembly GCA_028455995.1). NCBI lineage: Eukaryota > Fungi > Ascomycota > Leotiomycetes > Helotiales > Sclerotiniaceae > Scleromitrula > Scleromitrula shiraiana. Next base: position 1,540,577 of record JABELC010000007.1, read on the forward strand.
TTCTATGCCTATCTTGCATGGGCCACGCCGTTCCTCCTCTGGCGCAGCGGGATGCACCCTATTCTTCAATATGTTCTGTGGGCGGGACAGGAATGGGCGTGGAATGTATACCCAAGTACCGATATGAGCTCGATGGTAGTAGTTGGCGTCATGTTCATTACGGTGGCAGGTGTGTGGCTTGGTACGAGACATGATTTTGTCGCCGAGAAGGGTCAGGGCGGTGCCTCCAAAAAGAACTCTTAAAACGGACGTCTTCTCCTGTTCGAGTCCATCGTGGCAGATAATATGCTAGGCAATTGACGTCTGCGACATTATTCTTCATCCGAGTCTGATGGTGGCATCTTGCCCACAGTTGATTCTTCGTCATCGGAGTCTTCTGGGTATGCAGTACTCTTGACGAATTCTTTTGGCCTATCAGGACTGTTAAAAAGACGATGCCTAGCTACATGGAATGATTCGAATATTTACCAATAGGCCTCTTTTCTCCAGATTCGTTCATCGCGAACAACATTTATAATCTCTCCACCAATCTTGTTCTCCCGCACATCAGCTTCCTTGGTATCGATCAGCACATAGCCCCCACGCTTAATCCATATTGTGTTTCTAAATCGAGAAGGAAGTTCGACGAGTATGGTGTTCTGGTCTGGAAGAGTACATGAATATAAATTGTTCCCCTCGGCTTTGATAACACGAGCAATTGATTGTGTTTCGGTCAATAAATCTGGCGGGGTAGAAGTTTCTTCAGCGGCCGCGAAGACATTACGCTTTGGTTTGCCCATGATGGATTCTACTTTCGATGTCGAGGAAGTCGGAAGTCTAAGGCGCAAGGCAGGTCAGGAATTTTGTCGGGGACAGACAATCAGCAAGGAATCTTTAATCCCAATTTTTTTTGGCCAGTGCCGCCGGGATTTCCAGATGGGGCTATTCCGCAGTCCGCACGATAGCCCAATAGATTGCCCAAAATGCCATTTTCTATGGTGAGGAAATTGTGTAAAGTATCGGTAAAACAATTATCCGATCGGACTGTTTTGCCTCGCATAATATGAATTTCTGGCCCTCATTCGGGCATCCGACCGGGATCTTCATAAGATTGGGAAACGGCCTAACTTGAAAATTTTCTGGTGCATGCCAATTGTATTGGCATTACTATGCACTCCGTCTAAGATGTTCGAAAACCGACCAACCGGCTTTTACCAACACATGAAAATCTTCCAGGCATTATCTCTTATCGCCAATCGAGTCGGTATGCAGCGGTCTCCATACTTGGCCATGTTTGGCGGGGATCTCCATAAAGTCGTGCTAAATGGATCCGTACTTTTTCAGATCATTAGCTCCCTCAAGGTTTATCATACGAATATAGTGCACTTTTAAACATCACTAGGTATATTTTGATGCTGTTAGCGTTTGCTAATGAAATTTCACGTCATAAATGATGTAGTCCAGTTCAAATAGAAATTTATTGATTATATATATCATTGAGCTTGCTTCTTTCCTCCACTTTCTTCAAATCTATTTCGCATTCCAAAACTTCACATTCGTTCAATCTCATCTCAGTGAGAAACGCCTGACTGATACTAAACGCATTTTACATACAAAGCATTACATTCTTTCACTATGGCCGCAGGCTCATTCATAGGAATGGTTGATTTTGAACCATCTAAATCAAAGTCCGACTCAGTTATTCAACCAATTCCAAGTGCTCCACAGAAATCATTTACTCGAACATATCACTCAGTTCCACTTCCAGGTCCAGTTGATCTCGATGGCATGGACCGGGGACAACAGACGAGTGGTTCACGCTCCGCTGCCACCACACCTGGATGGCAAAGTCCAATAACCCCAAGTGCTCTTGAAATGAGTAGACCGCCCACTCCGGGTAATGAGCCGACTAGAGAGCCTATCGTCCAAAGCTTTTCAAATCCTCCTATGAACAGATTCAGAATGACTTCTACCTGCTTGTTGAATTTCGGCAATGGTGTGAGCGATGCTGCAGCTGGTCCGCTGATTCCAAAGATGATACTGTATGTAAAGCTCTCTTCTATGTGTTGAAAACCTACTAATTGAAAACTAGCGCGTATGGTGTTCAAGAACGTCTTGTATCACTCATATTCATAACCCAAGCGATCGGCTATATATCTGCAGCTTTCTTCGTTGATGCTATTCGAGCTCGATTCGGAAGGGCCAAGTCTCTCATGTTCGGCGAAGCACTCATGATCACTGGGTATATAATGATTGTCACAAGTCCCCCATTTCCAGTAGTGGTTCTGGCATTTCTGTTTATTGGATTTGGTATGGCAATTAACCTCTCTCTATCGAACGTCTTTGCGGCAAATCTTCTCAATGGAACACAGATGTTAGGTTTCATGCACGGGTCATACGGAATTGGAGGAATAATTGCTCCATTGACTGCTACCGCAATGGTCTCGAATGGTATTACATGGAGTCATTATTACTTTATCCCATTAGGAATGACTCTGGTTAACCTAGGATTTGCTGGTTGGTCATTCTGGAATTACGAAAATGAGAACGAGGACATGCTATTGGAAAGATCTGTATCGGGAAGACCGCAACGAACTACTTTCAGCGCCAAGAAAGAGATAAAAGAGATGTTAAATGCTGCCCGGTTGAAGACTGTCTTTATCGGAGCCGTTTTTCTTTTTGCATACCAAGGTGCCGAAGTTTCGATTTCCGGATGGGTTGTATATTTCCTTCAACAAGTTCGAGGTGCAGATTCCAGTGCTGGTTATGTTACTGCTGGATTCTGGGGTGGTATTACTCTCGGTCGCTACCTAGGAGTTCCTCTTGCACCTAGAATTGGCCACGGAAAGTTCGTTGTTGGTGCGGTGGTTCTGGCTGGCATATTTGAGGGACTTGTTTGGGGAATTCCTAACGTCATTGGAAATGGAGTAGCCGTCGCTATTGTCGGCCTTCTTCTAGGTCCCGTATATCCTGCTGCTGCATTCATTTTCACTCGCCTCATCCCGAGCAAATACCAAGTCAGTGGAATGAGTGTTATCAGTGGAATTGGCAGCTCTGGAGGTGCCATTGCACCATTCACTACAGGAGTTTTGGCCCAAGCTGTCGGGAATTTCGTCTTGCATCCGATCGCATTGGGTCTTTTTGTTGTCATGGTGATCTGTTGGTTCTCATTGCCAAAGGAGGAGAAGAGAGATGAATAGACATATTATGACGTCTGGATATGATACCCGCCAAGTATTTATTGTCAATATCGACATATTACCGAACACAGTACACGATTATATATATTTATAAGGAGTTTTCATATTTAGCGGAGGTACCATGGCGTTCTCAATGACAAACGTTAGGACATGGTCAAAAGGCGGTGTTACAGAGATACCATATCAAAGATTCAAATTTAGGATGTGGACTCCAATCTTTAACTTTTGGGAATATTGGGAATCTCTTAATACCTGAACATTCATTCGTACATATATCTGTAGACTGGATTTCATTTTATCTTAGCATAAGATCACCTTAAATGATCATCACAGGTTCTCAATGTTTGAATCATTTTTAGGTTTTTGATACCCGCTCACGTCGGATCGGATCTTTCATGATAAAAGTTGTGTGACTGACTCGTGAAACTTTATAACATTACTCTTCCCTTGCAATGAGCTTCTCCATTGCGGGGTGCGGGCGCGCGGGCAAACCCCAGGTTTTACATGTGATTATTAACAGGGTTCAAGCTTGAAAAGTTGATTGCAACGCCATTTTGTAATTTCTATATATCCTCATCCAGTCCTGACTGAGAGTGAAATAGTACAGATTCTGGCAACTGCAAATGATTTCCCTTCCTAGCCGTAAAAAATAAATACATATAAGCTGCTGTTTTCGGGTAGTGGAAGAGCTGAGGTTGGGGAATGCAACGGCTTTAGGACCGACAGCCGAGGCCGTAATTCTCTAGCTTCTTAAACCGAATTGCTTCCTCCTTCATCAACGGCAAGAACGGTCATTACCTCACACGAGCCTTGTTCGCCTCCATTTCAGAAGTTAACTTCAAAGTTATTTATTCATCTCCATAGAACTCTTGAATACTCCAGGTTTTCATCTTTTCATTCTCTATAATCATTCTCAATACAACTTCTCAACTGCGTGTGGTATTTCAACAAAGCAAATCAAGATGGCATCGATTGCAAAAGCATTAGGACCCGTGGCACGAAGAGTAAGCTCATCTACAAGGCCTATGGTTAGAGCTAGCAGACAAACGAGGATATATCAACAGTATGTATCTTATATCTATCCATATTCTTATCCCCAACAATCGAAGAGTCTCTAACAACCCTTCAGTGCACGCCCTATCTCTGCCACCTCCCGCCTCCGTAACGATGAACAATTTGATATAACTGATATTCCCCCAACTCCCATAACGCATCTCTCCGAAATCGAACAAGCTATGTCCGACAGCGTTTCCAAATTCGCCAACGATATTATTGCTCCCAAAGTACGAGACATGGACGAGGCAGAATCGATGGATCCAGCTGTTGTGGAACAGTTGTTCGAACAAGGATTGATGGGAGTTGAGATTCCTGAGGAGTACGGTGGAGCTGGCATGAACTTCACGGCCGCTATTGTAGGCATTGAGGAACTGGCTAGAGTTGACCCTAGTGTCAGTGTTTTGGTGGATGTGCATAATACGTTGGTCAATACTGCTGTTATCAAGTATGCGAGTGGGGAGTTGAAGAAGAAATGGCTGCCAAAATTAGCGACGAATACAGTTGGTAAGTAATCTGGACTTAAAGGAAATGGCGCTGTGACATATGTTTGAACGAATCGACTAACAAACTTAGGATCGTTCTGTTTGTCTGAACCAGTATCTGGATCTGATGCTTTTGCTCTTGCTACTAAAGCCACCAAAACAGATTCGGGCTACAAGATATCAGGGAGCAAGATGTGGATTACCAATTCTATGGAAGCAGAATTCTTCATTGTATTCGCCAATCTCGACCCAAGCAAAGGTTACAAGGGAATTTCAGCATTTGTAGTCGAGAAAGGCATGAAGGGGTTCTCGATTGCCAAGAAAGAGAAGAAGCTTGGTATCAAGGCTAGCAGCACGTGTGTTCTTAACTTTGATGATGTGGAGGTTCCAAAGGGTAACCTACTAGGTGAAGAGGGTCAAGGTTATAAATATGCTATTGCTCTTCTGAATGAAGGCCGTATTGGTATTGCTGCACAGATGACCGGACTTGCTCTTGGAGCCTTCGAAAATGCCACCAAGTAAGCACGGCTGTACTTCTTTACTTTCTCCATATACTAATCAATCATCATAGGTATGTGTGGAACGACCGAAAACAATTCGGTCAGTTAGTTGGTGATTTCCAGGGTATGCAACATCAGATTGCGCAGTCATATACAGAGATTGCTGCTGCCCGAGCTTTAGTCTACAACGCCGCACGTAAAAAGGAGGCAGGCGAAGATTTTGTGAAAGATGCAGCTATGGCCAAACTCTTTGCCTCGCAGGTCGCTGGCAGAGTAAGTGGGTTGGCTGTTCAATGGATGGGTGGTAAGTTACCAACCCCTAATTTCCTAATTTGTTGTGCCATACTGACCTTTTCTCTATAGGTATGGGATTTGTCCGTGAAGGAATTGCCGAGAAGATGTGGCGTGACTCAATGATAGGGGCAATTTACGAAGGCACAAGCAATATCCAGTTAACAACGATAGCAAAGTTGCTCAAGTCAGAATATAAATCATAGAATAGATATGAGGGGGATAAGAATTTGATACCATTTTAGATACCATTTTGCCAAGCTCATGAAAAAGACGATTTCGAAAAGTTGGAGGTGAACGAATCAATTTTATCCACATTCAAATGCCACCCAACATTAATGCCCAAACTCTATATTTTCCAAACTCTTTGACAGCAAAAGTTTCTTACTGATACCTAATAGTAGTTTCTGGCTGACAGTGAGGGGGGAGGAAAATGTTATGAGAGGAAGCTCTGTGGATTTTATGCGAATCCCCAAGTTCTAAAAATCATACTGTATACATACTATAGATAATTAGCCGGAGACTATGGCCTGGTATACTGTAGTACACGCTAATCAAAGTAGGCTTTCTCGCTTTCTAATGTTCGTCCCAAACTAATGTCTCGAAAGGTTGTACCTTGTAGGGAAATGGCAAACTTTAGGTAAACGGAAGATCGTGGGCGAGAACTCCCGTTCTATAAATAATATTTGGGACTAGTGTTACGCCGTCATCGATTAGGTTTTTTTCTTGGTCTAATGGGCTGGTTTGTGAGAAGTGATTTGGGCGAGAGGGAAGGAGAGGATTTTCATGTCATTGTCTTATAGTAGCAGCTAAGGGGTGTTTAAAGGTCGAGATATACTTAGATTTGAAGTCTAGTACTTGCTTAATATGATGGCATAGCTTTGAATATCCTCTGCTGGAGAATGGACTGAATGAGTGAGAGAGTGCTGTTAGGTTAAGGTATTTATTCGAAACTTTTCTGCATTATATCCATCCTTGTACTTTTGCAGAAACAAACAAAACTTAAGGGAGAACGTATGTTTATCTATTCACTTTCAGGGAATTAATTCATGATGGCCAGGCTATAAGATAGAATATCAAACAATGTAACAGCGATCATGGAGGAAGTCTGCGAGAATTCTTGAAGGCCGTTGTTTGAATTTGTATATCCGAGATACTGTCAACATGTACCGATAGTCTATGACACGTTGACCATGGAAAAAAGAAAGATCGATAGAATAGAGTGAGGCTTCTCAGTCCAATGAATATTATCCTTGTATAGAATCATATATGCCACTTGCAATAATAGTTTTCCATTTATCCCTTGAATCTTGCTTGTATTTCGTAAATTTGTGCTTCACATGGTGTCTCACATGTTTCTTTGATTGCTTAGAACTACAAGCTGCAACAATATCAGAGTTCCTGAAAGCCATGTCATCTAGTGGCTCACAACTCATTTGTACTGTGTGATAAAGGAATTGGATCTTTGAAAGATATTTAATGTTTTATTGTAGCAGCTGTATTAGCCACATAGATTTGGCTAACCAATAAGGAAAATAATTCATGCAACTTACATGTGAGACTATATGAGATGAAGATGGTGTTGTTGGAGGTTCTATAGTGAGGATTTCCTAGGTTACTTTCATACCTATTAGCTGATAGAACGATAGAACTATAGACTAGGTAGGCGTAGTAGGTACATAGTAGGTAAGTACATATCGGTGGTAGGTAGGTAGATAGGTAGATAGGTAGATAGGTAGATAGGTAGGTAGGTAGGCCATGGAGATAGTAGGTGATTCTTTTAAAGCCCTGGAGGTTTATACATACTGGAGTAATAGTTATAAGTATCCTTTTAATTCATTCCAAAGTTGTAATAAATCAAAACAAAATAAAGCACAATATTTCTTATAAATATCTACTTGTTAGGAATATTTACATGACAGTAAGAATATGATATACCTTTCATAGATATCTTGAAGTTGTAGTAACAATATAAATATTTACAGCCACCATCAATTCTTCATAATTCCCTCCACTCCTACAGCTGCGCCTTGTATCGCCAAGATTTACCATTTTCCAACAGTGACATTCGGAGTCAACAAACAATAATCCCAGCCGATTTAAACCCCACTTACTACTACTACTACTACTACTGCTACTACTACTACTACCACTACTACTACTACCACTACTCCATCTCCACCCCGAAAACAAATATAACCTTACCTTACCTTATTAAAAAAAAAGGTCACAACAAACCTTGGATTCTTCCCTCCTCTTCTCTCAAAAGCTTCCTTCTCTTCATATTATCTTGTATCATAAAGACAAGGCGTCTTACGGAAGCGCCTGGGGAAAATAATCGCAATTATGAATAACAACGATGAGGAGGCTCTCAGCTCCGTTTACAAAAAGATTCAGCGCGAACGTGCCCTTCTCAATGCCGCGAATCAAATGAGGCAGCAGACTCAAAATGAGCAAGTTAGGTCAAGTATAGATATTCAGATGCGCGAAGGTCGTCGAAACATCCAATACCTCGAGGAGCGCATGGCAGAATTACAAGTAAGGACAGAAAATCGGACTGGCAGTGCGGGGAGTAGTGGTGGTCCTGGTAGACCACCCAGTACAGGGGCTGGTATTCGTAATGATAGAGATGGTCCACATGATCCTCCACCCAAAGATGCGAAAGGAAACTATATTGATTCGGACCAAGGGGGTTATGGTACTCAGGATTATAGTCAGATTGGTGGGCATGGTGATATGATGCCACCAAGACATCCTTTTGCTCCCCCTGCACCTGGTTCTAATATACCTAGATCACGCCCTAACTTCACTAAACTTGGTATGCTCTTTTCACTGCTTCTACCTATCTTGACCAGAAACTGACTACAATATCTAGATTTGATTAAATATGATACCTCTTATCTTGGACCCCGCATCCAGCTTATGCTCTCACAATTGGAATTCAAACTCAACGTCGAAAAACAATACCTGAAAGGTATCGAAAAGATGGTTCAGCTGTATCAAATGGAGGGTGACAAGAAAAGTCGAGCTGATGCTGCTAGCCGTCGTGTTGAGAGCAACCAGAAGATACAGATACTCAGACAGGCTCTGAAGAGATATGAGGACTTGCATATAGATATGGAAAGTTCGGCAGATGCTCCAGATGGTAGGACTTTGCATATATTCATAATTTCACATACTAACAAGGCCTTGCAGATGATAGCATCAATACTCCTAACATGCGAAAGCCTTTGACCGGTCAGCTCGTCATTCGCATACAAGCGGTCAAGGAGGTCGACCACGCAACATCTGGTAGATTTACAAGAGGGCCGGAAACTTTCATTGCTGTTAAGGTGGAAGATAATGCCGTTGCACGAACGAAGCCAACCCGAACCGATAAATGGGAGTCGGAAACTCACAACATCTACGTGGATAAAGCAAACGAAATCGAGCTTACTGTCTATGATAAGCAAAATGATCAAGCCTTGCCCATCGGTTTGCTATGGATTAGAATATCCGATATCGTTGAAGAGATGAGAAGGAAAAGAATCGAGGCAGAAATTACAAGCTCTGGGTGGGTTTCTGCGGATCGTATGGCTAGTGGAGGAGCACCACCAGCACAATTCCCTATGAGTTCAGGCACAAACCAATTTCAACCACCGCCGGGAAGTTCCGGAGGACAGCCTGCGACCGGAAATCCAGATCTTGGTCTAGGTGGAGGTGCAGCAGTGTCAGCACAGCCAATCGACGCATGGTTTGCACTTGAGCCCAGTGGTGCAGTACACCTAAACATCTCATTCACGAAACAAACGAAAGATCGAAGACCTTTCGACCTTGGTCTCAACCGAAAAGGTGCCATTCGTCAAAGAAAGGAGGAGGTTCATGAGATGTATGGACACAAATTTGTTTCGCAACAATTTTATAACATCATGCGATGTGCACTTTGCGGCGATTTCCTCAAATATTCTGCCGGTATGCAGTGCGAGGATTGCAAATATACTTGCCATACAAAGTGTTATACTCAAGTCGTTACAAAGTGCATCAGCAAATCAAACGCAGAAACAGATCCAGACGAGGAAAAGATCAACCATCGTATTCCTCATCGATTCGAGAAATTCTCAAATATGAGTGCAAATTGGTGCTGTCATTGTGGTTACATTCTACCATTTGGTAAGAAGAATTGTAGGAAATGTACTGGTAAGTACTTCTTTTCAATTACTCGATACTTATCTACTAATATCCACCAGAATGTAGTCTTACGTGTCATGCTCATTGTGTTCATCTCGTTCCCGACTTTTGTGGTATGTCCATGGCGGTTGCAAACGTGATCCTGGATGGCATGAGGAACCAAAAACGACGACAAACGATACCGGCTGCATCTCCTGGAACTCCCGGAAGAATGAATGAGCGAGTTTTGAGGCCACAATCTGGGAAAGCTCCAGCAGATCAAACAACACCACCCGATCCACGAAACTCATATGGCTCTACTGAGCCTGGTCGACCAAGGCAATCTTTCCCTAGTGCAGAGGCAACCGAAGCTGCAAAGGCAATGTATCAACAAGGTACAAGTTCACCACAACGACCAGCGGGACCTGATCGAACATCATCTTCTAGTGCCGCAGCAGCTGCTGCTGCAGCGATGGGCGGTAATCGAGCCTCTACCCAGAAAGATCCATATCAACGAGCATCAACTGATTACGCTACAGGACGACGAGGCTCGGGTGGATATGCACAAAGTCTTGATACGCATGCAGAAGCTGGTCCCTTTGGCTTCCCCCCGAAAGCACAAGCACCCACACAGTCAAGTTACAATCCGGCAGATTATGCACGTGTTAACAGTGGATTCCCAGCACAGCCTGTGCCCCAACTTCAACCTTCGAATTTGCCACCTCCACCATCTGCAACCATGTATCCACCTCCTACACAAGCGGCTCCGGAACCCGCAGTACCTGAGCGACAACCCATCCCACAACAACAACAACAACAACAACAACAACAACAACAACAACAACAGGTTGTTGCACAACGTAAACAAGCACCTGCTGCCAATGATGCTGGTACTGGGCGTCGTATTGGTCTTGATCACTTCAATTTCCTTGCAGTCCTTGGTAAAGGTAACTTCGGTAAAGTCATGCTTGCGGAAACTAAACAGACCAAGCAACTTTATGCTATCAAAGTGTTGAAGAAAGAATTTATCATTGAGCATGACGAAGTTGAAAGTACTCGTTCCGAAAAGAGAGTGTTCTTGATTGCAAACAAGGAGCGTCATCCATTCTTACTGAGTCTCCATGCTTGTTTCCAGACAGAAACTAGAGTCTACTTCGTCATGGAATACATTAGTGGCGGAGATCTCATGTGGCATATTCAACGTGGTCAATTTGGAACGAAGCGTGCCCAGTAAGTTAGACGATCTCGATTGAATTACATACATAACTAACAATTTCTAGATTTTACGCTGCTGAAGTGTGCTTGGCATTGAAATATTTCCATGAGAATGGTGTTGTTTACCGTGATTTGAAGTTGGACAACATCCTCTTGACTCTTGACGGTCATATCAAGATTGCAGATTATGGTCTATGCAAGGAGGAGATGTGGTATGGATCAACGACAAGCACTTTCTGTGGTACCCCTGAGTTCATGGCTCCTGAAGTAAGTCTAACGCGTCTATTCATTGCACCAATGCTAATCACTGTAGATTATACTTGATAAGAAATATAGTCGGACAGTCGACTGGTGGGCCTTCGGTGTTCTTATTTACCAAATGCTTCTTCAACAGTCACCATTCAGAGGAGACGACGAGGACGAAATTTACGATGCCATTCTTGCCGATGAGCCTCTTTACCCTATTCACATGCCTCGTGACTCGGTATCGATATTACAGAAGCTTCTAACACGTGAGCCCGACCAAAGACTCGGAAGTGGACCGACAGATGCACAAGAAATTATGAGCCAACCATTTTTCCGAAGTATCAACTGGGATGATGTATACCACAAGAGAATTCAACCACCATTCCTACCTACTATTACCGACGCTACCGATACTAGCAATTTCGATTCCGAATTCACAAGTGTTACTCCTGTTTTGACTCCCGTGCAATCCGGTAAGTTATCTTCCTATGCGCACTCTTTACCTTTCGCTAACACACGTTTTCACAGTTCTTTCTCAAGCAATGCAAGAGGAATTCCGCGGTTTCTCATATTCTGCAGACTTCGTTTGAAGGAGAGGTTAGACAGGGCGAGCATGAAACCTTCTCCAACACTTACGCCATTCTCAGCGAGCTTGGTGTGCATTTCTCTTCGACGATCGGCAACGACTTCCCTAGTCAATCAACACACGTATGAGTGAGTTGTATCTGCGAAGGACTATAAACCAGGTACATATATTTGATGAAAAGGTTAAAGCAAACGGGGCTGGTAAGGAAGAAATAGGAAAATAGCGCATGAGTGGTGTGATGTGTGATGTGGAAGTGCATGATGATGAAAGATTGGACGATGGACGAGAAAGGAGTCAAAAGGGAAAATTAATCGTGATCATGGATATCTCATTCCATTCATTCGTTTCTACCTCTACCTACATAGTACTTACTACTAGTGACAAATAGTGGCGTGTGTACAGTAGTAGTAGTGGTTAAAATTTGGCCTGGTGCCCAAAAAGCCCCTCCTTTTTTTACTTTTACAAATAGCCTACAAGCGTATTGTGGGCTTCAGACAGAACTCTTCTTAATACTTAGAATGAATGGAATCACTTACTTACTTGATTGTGTCTTCTTTATCGTCTATTCTTTGCGTAAATGTCTAGTGGTTTTATCTTCGGTGTCTATTGAAATCAGCGAGCAATACTCACTGGCTGAGTTTGTAGTCTCAGCCAATTTACTTCTCTATTTCGTTTGTAGATTTTCTTGCTAATCGGGTCTAAATTTACTGTATGGGAGTAATCTTCCAGTATTGAGAAAATAGAGCAGAGAAGCAATCATGAATAGCTTACCGTGACATACTACTCGAACCAATCGATCAGTTCAAACAAGGCACATAAATTCATCTCGAAAGGGGAAGGAAAAGTAAAAAATTGCAATTGACAAATAAATTCTTTCTCATAGCTTCATTTGTATAATCATCGTCACATCATCATGGATATCATCCTCCCCCTTTCTCTCTTTTCTTCTTTAAATCCCCCAATTTCTTTCTACTATCTCTCTAATAACTTCTTCCAAACATACAATACTTTTCGGCCAATTGGCCACACTCAGGGTTGAGACACTTAGTTTCGCCCTTAACCAACCCTTCTGGTTGCTCGAATGGAATACACAAACTCTTCATACCCATGGTAGGAACCTTCTTCCCATCAGGGCCAACCTCATCACTCGTACCACCCTTAGTCAACTCCTTAATCTTATCCTCGCACTTTTCGCCCAAGCAGGAGGGGATAAGTACGAGGTTCTTAGCATCGAGTGCGGGAACGACTTCTTTCCATTCGTTGATTACGAGACGGTGGGAGCGGAATGATGCGTCGGCTTTTTCGTAAAGATCGTTTTGGATGGTTTCGAGAAGGGCGGGGACCTCGGTTGCGAGAGACGCAATGGAGATGGTGCCTTTTTCTCCTGTGTCACGTCGTGCGTAGGATACGACTTCTTTGGCGGCGTCCTTGGGACCGTATTCGAGACGGAGAGGAACTCCCTTTAATTCCCAGTCGTTGAACTTCCAGGCTGGAGTGTATCCCTCGCGAACATCGTAGTCTGAACGTACATCGGCTTTCTTGAGGGTGTCTTTGATGGTTTGAAGTTGGTCGTATAGTTTTGTTTTGTCTTCAGGGGTGGTGGATTTGGTGATGCCGACAGGGACAATAATTGCTTGGAGTTTGGCAATACGGGGTGGAAGGACAAGTCCCTTGTCGTCTCCGTGAATCATAACCATAACACCGATAACACGGGTGGATAATCCCCATGAGTTTTGCCAGACATGCAGGTGGCCTGCCTTTTCGCCTTGCTTGGGACTTGGATCTTCAACGGTGATGTCGAACATTTTACTGAAGTTTTGACCGAGGCAGTGAGAAGTTGCTCCTTGAATACCACGGCCATTGGAAGGAACATAACCTTCAACTGTTGTGGTGTAGTATCCTCCTGCAAACTTCTCCTTCTCGGTTTTGCGACCACGGACAACTGGGACGGCAAGTAATTTCTCATAAACACCAGCGTAAAATTCGAGAATTTGAAGAACTTCTTCTCCAGCAAGCTCTTCGGTCAAATGTGCGGTATGTCCTTCTTGCCATAAAAATTCTCTGGCTCGCAAGAAAGGAGTTGTTTGTTTAGCTTCCCAACGGACGACACTATTCCACTGATTCAGTCTTAAAGGAAGATCTCGGTGACTTCGAATCCATTTCGAGTAGTATGGGTACATCACAGCTTCGGATGTAGGACGGACTGCAACAGGAACCTCGAGATCTTTATCACCACTTTTATCAAAGTTAGCATATGGCGGGGTAAAAGGAGGGGTAAAATCAATACTCACGCCTTGGTAACCCAAGCAAGCTCAGGAGCAAAACCTTCAACGTGGTCCTTCTCCTTCTCCAATGACTTTGACGATAAGAACATTGGGAAACTAGCCTCCTCTACATCCAAGGTATCGATCTGTTCTTGGAACCATTTGCGAATTTGGGCCCAAATGAACATAGACTGAGGTCGTAGAATAAAGAAACCAGAAATCTCAGCATAATATTCGATCATCTCTGCCTTCAAAACAACCTCCTGATACCATTGTGAGAAATTCTCAGATTTCTTCACAGTAATACCAATAATATCATCAGCTTTCTTTCCGCCCACTACAGGAAGCGCTGCTTGTTTGGCAGCCTTTGCAGCTTTTTCTGCGGCCATTTTTGCCTGCTTCTCGGCTTTCTTGATGGCGCTTTTCGATGGCTCGGCCGCGACTTCTGGAACTGTTGAGTCTGCCATGATTGCGATTGTTGTTTGTGGAATTAGGCCCGTTGTTTACAGGAGGAGATAAGAAGATATTTAATTGGTTTTACAATAGTGACTCTTCTCCCTTCCCCGCCCTAAAATTAAGCGAACTCTTCAGCCTTGCCAATTTAGAAGATAAAGGAATGAGTTTAATGTTAGTGAAGTAAACAAACCCTGGATTTCATTGATAGCCTTGGTAATTTACTGCCCTTACTAAATCTGATACTTTTTATCTGCTTGAGAAATTAATATTTGGAAGTTTGAGATTTCTCAAAAAGCTTTATGTTGATTTATGTTCCTGCACTTCTATCAGGCTGAGTAAATTCGATAATAAAGATAATAAATTTAGGTGGTATAAAGGTGTATCGTTATCAATTTAAATCTACAAGGCTGAATAAGTGCCTTCGATACAAGGTTTGTAATATTAAAGCTTAAATTTATTAGCGTAGAAAGCTCTCGCGTCCCTTTTCTCGCGACGATGCAGAGTTATTGTGAGAATAGACAACACCGTTTTTAGAATATCAACAAAATGGGATCTCTTTTCGAACAACCCAGAAATGCCGGAACTTTGTGTAAGATCCTACATGGAAAGTTCTGCGGCCCAAATACTAATTCTGAACAGTCCTCGGCGGCCAAAAGATCAGTGGATCAGATATTCGGGATCAGAATGGTATGCACTTTTGCAAATTATGGCAAAATATATGCTAATATGATATGCAGTTCTTGCAACTCAAGCTATCGCCAATGTTGTGAAAAGTTCGTTCGGTCCAAGCGGTTTAGATAAAATGATGGTGGATGATATTGGAGTATGCTTGGAAACCCCTCGAAACCACCCCACCAATACTGATTTTTGGTCAGGATGTCACAGTTACAAATGACGGCGCAACTATTTTAAGTCTATTGGATGTTGAGCATCCCGCAGGCAAAATCTTGGTCGATTTAGCACAACAACAAGATAAAGAAGTTGGAGATGGAACAACATCTGTGGTTATTATTGCGGCAGAACTTCTCCGAAGAGCCAACGAACTTATGAAAAACCGAATACATCCTACCACAATCATTACCGGTTACCGTTTGGCACTCCGCGAGGCTGTCAAGTATATGCACGAGAATATTAGTGTAAAGGTAGACCAGTTAGGCCGTGAGTCTTTGATCAATATTGCAAAAACTTCCATGTCGAGTAAGATTATTGGATCGGATTCGGATTTCTTTGCAAACATGGTTGTGGATGCTATGTTAGCAGTCAAATCAACAAATAACCGACAAGAAGTTAAATATCCCGTTAAGGCTGTCAATATCTTGAAGGCACACGGTAAAGGTGCCTTGGAGTCGATCTTGGTTAAAGGATATGCATTAAATTGCACTGTTGCATCACAAGCGATGAAGACCAGAATCACAGACGCTAAGATTGCTGTTCTTGATATGAATTTACAAAAGGAGAGGATGAAGCTCGGTGTTCACATTACTGTCGAAGACCCCCAGCAATTAGAACAAATCAGACAACGAGAGGCTGGAATTGTTATGGATCGAGTCGAGATGATTCTTAAATCTGGAGCAAATGTTGTCTTAACAACAAAGGGTATTGATGACTTGTGCCTGAAACTCTTCATTGAGAAGGGTGCCATGGCCGTCCGAAGATGCAAGAAGGAGGATCTTCGAAGAATAGCCAAGGCAACCGGAGCTACGCTTATCAGCTCTTTGTCAGATCTCAACGGTGATGAGAAGTTTGATGCATCTTCATTAGGTCACGCCGAAGAAGTTGTTCAAGAGAGAATATCTGACGACGAGTGTATTTTGGTCAAGGGTACCAAAGTCCACACCTCAGCATCCATTATTCTTCGTGGACCCAACGACTATCAACTTGACGAGATGGAGAGATCTGTTCATGACTCTTTATGTGCTGTTAAGCGAACTTTGGAAAGTGGAAGCATTGTACCAGGTGGCGGTGCATGTGAGACCGCTCTTCACATCTACCTCGAAGAGTTCGCCGGCACTGTGGGCTCTAGAGAACAACTCGCCATTGGCGAATTCGCTCAATCCCTTCTCGTTATCCCCAAAACCCTCGCCGTTAATGCCGCCAAAGACTCTTCTGAACTAGTTGCACAACTTCGTTCCCGACACGCCCTTTCTCAACGCATCCAAGATGGCGATGCTAACGAGGATGAGAAGACCATTGCCAAGAAGAAGAACTACAAGAACTATGGGTTGGATTTGATGAAGGGGAAGGTTGTGGATGAGATTAAAGCCGGTGTTTTGGAGCCTAGTATGAGTAAGATCCGACAGCTGAAATCGGCCGTTGAGGCCTGCATTTCTATTATGAGAATAGATACCCTGATTAAGCTGGATCCGGAACAGAGGGCTGAGGATGATGGTCATGGACATTGATGATTTGATCTGATAAGATGATGAAATGACTGGTATGAATGGGGATGTAATATTACGGGATATGAAAATGTCAATGAAAATAAAGCATTTACCTGTAAACTTTTTCAATAACTTATTATTGCCCAGTATGTCATTTTTCTTAGAACTTTCATCCCTCCCCTTCTCCCTCTTAACCGATGGACTTGGTATATCCTTCATAGCTGGCTGTTCCCCGCGTACAACAGAACAATCGTGATGATCAAAATCACATCCTTGAACCAAATGCTTGTTATCGAGGCAAATGTATTTCTGATCTTTTCTTTTTGTACAGAGGCCATTCCTTCTAAAAAGCCATAAAACTTCAGAATCTCCCTCTATCACCTCTCCCCCGTCTCTCTCTGGCTGTTCTATGCCCACCACCCAGCTTTATACAACTACAAAATCCTTTTCCGCATTCCCCAATCCCAATTTTAAACCATCTAACCAATAACCAAAGAAGTGTCTTCGGGGAAATCGTATTCCGGAACCTCCAAGTTCAATGGGGCAGGTCCTTTTCTTATACGGCCAGAGATATCGTAGTGGGATCCGTGGCATGGGCAGAACCATCCACCGAAATCTCCAGCTTCGCCAATAGGAACACATCCAAGATGTGTGCAGACACCTATTTGTCGTATTAGTATGCAGGTTCCATCCAGATCATGTATCGTCGTTGTGTGTAACAAATAGAAAATATAACTGTGTGTACATACCAACCATGACCAACCATTCTGGCTTCTTGACACGATCAGCATCAGCTTGTGGATCTCTCAATGTCTCGACCTTGACGTTCTCTGCCTCCTTGATTTCGTCTGCTGTTCTGTGTCGGATGAAAACAGGCTTTCCACGCCATTTAATAATGACCTGTTTTTGTATATATTCTTAGTATTTAGATCAAATAATAATTCAGACAGGTGAGGATTTGTATAAAAGGTAATAAACGTACGTTCTTTCCCTCAGGAATAGCAGCCAAATCGACCTCAACCTTGGCCATGGCCAATACATCGGCGGATGCAGACATGTTCACAAGGAAATCTATTATTATGATCCATCAGTCAATCATCCCAAATGACACCCTCCCAAATCATCGATTCCATCAATTGAACCCCCCATCACTCTCCCAATCATCCTAGTTCCTATCTTCCAATCTGCCTTTCTTGCAGACACATGCCCAAAAGAAAACCCCTCTGAAGGAAAAAATAGAGAGAAAAACACAACATACCTTGCACCGTAGCTTTTGCCCCCGCAGCAGTCAAAGCACCCATAGCACCCACCATGAAGTACTGATAAACCAAATTACTCGTACCGCTCTTCTTACTTCTGTAGGTGGAAAAATCGGGAATCTTATTGGTGTTATCGGTGGTAGCGGCGCCGGCCTTGACTGGAGTGCTGGTTGAAAGGGCGCGCATGCCCATCGTGGAGAATGTGCGAGGAACGCTGCTGCGCAGGAGCGCTCGTGTGCTTAGGAGTGATGCCATCACGAGAGAGAGATTGGTGTTGATGTGTAGGTGGTGAGGGTGAAGTGTGGTGTGGACAATTGAAGATTGCGGTACGTAGAACTAGGGCGGATTCGGAGTGTTCGCTGAAATTTGAGGTTGCTTCGGTAAGTATTACTATGGCGTGTGTTTTAATTGGCTGATGTGTTTGGGACTTGATTCCTATAAAGACTCCGTCGTCCGATGTTTTGATATCAACATGTTTTTTACAGAATAATAAATTCTGATAAAAATTCACGTTTTACTAGATTGGTTTAATTTTTGAAAGGCGTTCAGTCGTTTTATGTCTATTATTCCGTAGCATACCTCGAATTTCTTACTTTTTCCCTTTTCTCGACCTTCGACTCGCAAAACATGATTCAATCTGTGAATCCTACCGCGTTTCTCAGCTCATGATATCCTCTGTTACAATCACCTCTGTTCACCCTCAAAGTGGTCTGAAAATTCGTGGTATTAGTAATATCTACGAGAGTACTCAACACTCTGGAAAGAACTAGTTGCCGTCGTAAGAGCTACACTTCCACGAATTCAGTGCGTAGCCTTACAAAGAAGGCTGGACTTCATTCCAAACAATGGAACTTATGTCCCTAGACCAATATATTTATCCTGCTTGGCAATCGAAATGCCCGTATTCCATAATAGTAGTGCTTAGAGCTCGATTATTGTGTGGTCAAATATACGAGTGTCGTCTACATTGATGCCAACCATCTACTTTGATCAATTTTCAGGATTGACGATATACAAAGAAGTTGAATCAAGGCATGGAAGACAGAAAACGAAAATTTCCGTTAGATTCAATAGTATTAATGAACAGGACATGATTACTATTGTCACAAGAGTCGGTTGCCAAGCTGGACATGAAGCTGGACATGAACATATACGAATACTGGATCAATATTGGGTGTGAGCCAAATATTATGGTTCTGAATGATAGATATGTACAAAAGAGAACGTCCAAATGAATGTTTTGTGTTCCGTATTCCCGTATTCCGTTTCCCATGGATACCATAACGCCAATTGTTTATACAATGAGATGGGTATCAAAATTCAATAACTTCCTTCGACCAAATCCTGCTATCCTTCCGTCTAAATGTCGTTCCTCTTCCAAAATCTCTCCCAAACAACATCCTCCAGCCAAATGACCGACCCGGCCCTTCAATAAAAGTCGTCCCTTGATCACATAAAACTTCTTCTCTTCTTCTCTTTCTTTCCGCCTTTGTCTGCTAACATGGTGACGTCCTCATAATATGGATATCCAATCCTAATCGGAGCTTTGACTTCCACTTCATCAGGTTCCCCATATCCGATATTGCTACGAACATTGAGTGACCGATGTCGTTTTGAAGATGGCGATGAAACTCTGGGGGAAGATTTGGAATGACATGATCGTGGACGTGAGGAGGAGGTAGAGGTTGTAGAATCCGAACGGCAAGAGTTTGATCTGGATTGTCTTTTTGAACAAGGAGTTCTCATACCCTTCTTGCTAGATTCGTGGTGTGACGAATTTGTATTTCCCATATTGAATTTGGGTTTTGAGGACTTTGATTCAAGAGCAATCGTATCGTGATATGATCTTTGTAGTGTTCTTATCGTTTTATGTTATTTATATCTTTTAAGGTTTGAGCAAAGTCTTTTAGATGAGCTTTTTGAGGACCCATTTTGGGCAGCCCACGATCCTTATATATTATACCTTCACTCAATGCTAACGCGGAATTCAATCTCACGCCGAATGACTTTTGTAGCTCAATAAGACTAATGGGAAATAAACAAAAAGAACATGAGAGTAAAAAACAAGGGCCAGGCTTACGTCAACCCCACTTCATCACCTAAACACTTTACTACACCTGATAGATCTTCCAAACTACTGGCACAAATTTACGTGCGTTATGCGGATCGGTAACAAGGCTGAGTCCGCAAATCACTCATACCACTTTATTTTAACAAGGACATCACGAGTCTCGGACTCTGCTATAGTCCTAATGTCCTTGTCCGAGGGCGGATTCTATAATAATTGGTCCAAAAAACTTCTTCAAACCCCCATTTTGGTTCGTCGAAAGTCGATTTAAACTTCCTGATTACCAATTTAGGGCTTAGTTTTCTGGAGATCCTTTTCAACTTCTTTCTACCTGTGAATATCCACGCAGTACGACCATGCCATACGAAATGCGTAGCCACGAGGTTAAATCCTCCTCGAAAACATGTTTGATTAGATTGTCCTTTTAGGATCGAGTTTTGTTTCCAAATTCTTGCTACCTACTTGCTACGTACAGTAGTAGTAAACAGAAAAAGTCTCTTTTCTGTGCCACGACTATCATAATCCTGTAAGCCGGGACAAATAGGATCATATCCATAACAAAAACCCACCTAGTCAGCCTTTTATTTATCTAGCATTTGGAACTTTTTCTCTGAATTTTGAAGTTTTTGCTTACACCGCCGTTACTTTTTTATCAGTGTCAGACTTGTCAGTCAGCCTCTCTCTCTCTCTTGATGACACATGCCACATGGCGGTTAGTTCTCGAAAACATCTAGAAAAATAAAACAAGCATGAAACCTTACCAGTAGTGAAGCAAGTACGGTACGCTCGTAGCCTCGTACGTACCATCTCGCACAGGATCTAAGGAAAACAATTCGAGAACCGCTCCGAACTATGGATCATTGTTTTAAACCCGATAATAGTGTATCTGGAACGTATTAGCTAATACGTGTACGATATCCGCGTATTTCCTTAGGTTTGGTGGTTCGTTCCATAAGGTTTAGGACGTATCCCTGATGCCCCAGATTTCAAGATACGGGGCAATACGGTCGAAGATAACTCTATTTTCACTACAGTAACACTGGTACTTCACATATTTAACCACCAGGGCGGAGGTATTATGTTGAAAGTTTCCTTTATTGTTACTATAAATAGTCATATGAGTCCGTGTATCAGTGATACAATCCACGGTAGTCAAACTGGTGGTTCTAATCCCCAAAGCATATGATAAGGAGATGTGATTTCCTCCATACATCTGCATAGACCGTGTCTAAATCTACAACACAGTCTTACTACAGCACGCTCCAGCAAAAGCTCGGATGGCATTGATGGGATGATATGAAAGAAACCTTGAAATTTATAATTATCCTTTCTGCGTTGTTGGGCTCCACAATTTAGGACGGGTTTGAGATGCTCAGCAGCATTATTTTTAACCTCTTTGCTTCTCTTATGATTAAACTTAACCCAACTCATAGCTTCGGAAGGATTGAGCCGCTCTCCAGATATCTGAACTTATAATAAAAAAAACTCAATAATGGTACAAACATACGACAAGGGGGAAGACTAGTGGGGTAGATAGTCTTAGCGAATAAAGATAGGAGGGACAAACGGTTTGACTGGGAATAATGTCCCAAGAGTAGGGGTTGATCTGTCTACAGATAGATATAACAAGTATCATGAATCAGTAAGTCGCCTAGCTATAGCAGATCGCCCCGACAATGCACCTAACTAACTCTAAACCCTTCCCAAAAGAAACCTTCTCACAATCCAACCAGGACATTCTTATCTGATCGTCTACCTATTATCACATGAAAGTTATACGAAGTTCTTGATTTAGAAGTACGTAGTAGGTAATACTAAGTTTAAAGTCAAAGTCAAAGCAAAGCTAAGTAAATATAGTTCTACTGATGATCATCTATCTCGGCACGTAGCTTGACTCGCTCGCGGACCAACCCTCGGCCAAGCCTTTGTCCACGTGTCGGTCACAGGTATCGACTATTTTAGAGTTTATACAAGTTACCTTGGTAATGAGTCACTGTAGAGTACAGAGGCAATATGAGGATATTAATTTATGTCAAGTTCGGTAGGGATCAGAGATAGGCAAGGGAGGTAAGAATGCAGATAATGTATAATCTCACCAGAATGAGAACCATCTAAACCCAATTGAAAAGTTTTTCTCTCCTCCCGTCGCTAATCATACTGAAAATAGTAATATTTCAGCTTTTCAAAATTCAAAAACCTATCCACTTTATCAATCTTTCCAATCAAATAGTAGAATAGAGCGGATATGCTATTCTAAATCAGGCTTAGATGGTTCTCATTCTGTTGAGATTATACGGTATGAGGATATGAGTGAAGTAAATTGAGATATAATATTCTAATATACATGAACAAATATTGGTATATATACAATAACTGAAAGTCTGCACCCTGATATCATACATCCAGAATATAATCAAAGTAGAAAAACCAAAATGCATTTACGAAGCAGAGCAAGGCAAGCCACTCAAGGCGCCGACCAGATATCAACAATCTGTCCATCAATCCATCCATCATCAATCATTCATCCCGAATCGTAAAACATCTCAAATGGTATCTTTCACCGACCCCTCGGAATCAATAATATCTCTTCCCTTTACATCCTTCGACTTAGCATACAAACTCAATACACTACCTCTTCTCTCCCGTCTAGGACTCTTCCCACTAGAGATCCTCTCCAATGTGTCATCGTGTTCCTCATCCCCATTTGGGTCAGACCACACACTTAGAATCGATCCTTTCCTTCCACTACCGCTATTGCTTCGGCCATGCTTGGCCTCATGGTGTGTAGCGATGAAAGGGGCGTTGTTGAGATTTCCAAAGGGAGTGGACCGACGTCGTTCACGCGTGGCCCAGGAATCTCGTTCGTGTGTTGTGGCTGTCCAGTCTTGTTCGTAGTCATCAAAGGGGGATTCTAGGGCTTTGTTGGAGCCGTTGGTGGGTGTTTTTTCTGGAGATTATGTTAGTCTTGGATAGATTGGGCTCGAGTAGACTTGGTTACTCACTGAGAGGACTGTCACTGCCAAATGGGTCTTTGAACATATCATTTTTGTAATCTGGACTGCTGGCCATGGTTGATTTTGAATCCATATTGTTTTATTGTTTCTGAATAGGTTATTTGAAGTGATTTAGGCCACTTGGTTTTGTATTGTGATGTTTATGGGTATTTCGTGGTATGATTTAGAATAGATCAATATCAAGGAGAGTGAGGGACTTCTTATATAGATGCTACGGTAGGATATCTTACAGGGGGGCCGAGCAACCTTGGTTATCTATCAGCCAAGCCAGCCGAGCCATCTCCTCATCTGAATGGTTCGAACTTAGAAGAGTCATCTAGAGCCTGAGCCTAGACGTCATGATAGTGAATATCAGCTTCTCTTTTTATTAAACAGGATCGACTGAATCGAACAAATTACAAATAGAACCCTTTGATATCCTTAATAACACAAACTAATGGGTCAGACCTATGAGTGGCAACACAGTCCCCATCAAATGATTAGGAAAAGCATCCTGTTGGTGAGACATAAGGGTAGGGAGCGACGGAGGATGCTTGGCATTCCATCACATAGCATATATGCACATACCCTTCCCCAGATATTGTCCACATTTTATTGATATAAGTGGAACAATTGGTTGGTTTGTTATCTGAATCTCATTGTTTTGGGGAAGGATGTTGTCGATCACTTGATGAAAATACCCCGCATCTAGTTGGCGTCTGGTGGATAACCTTGGCACAGTAACCGATGTGACGCTATATGTACTCGGTTGCACGTCTATCCCATTTCACCATCTCACATTCTTATTTTATGATGGGAAAGTTTATAGTAAAGTGGTACGATTAACTATAAAAGTTACACCTCGCAAGATAAGGCATCTTGGTACAATAGAAAAAGTCCCTTGAAACGCATTATGCAGTACAACTTTCAAGATGACCCGGCCAAGCGGGGAGATATTGTATCCTTAGAAATAACACTCAGAACGACAGCGTCTCGTGTCAAAGTTATGGAATTATACCCATGTAGATCAGCTATAAACCTGGAGGTTATCAGTAACTTTTGTTTCGTGATGAACTTTCATCGCCAATCATTTCAGCTGGAGGTTGTAAATAGCGGGCGCAGCACAACGCTCGTGCGCCACGAGTAGTCTCTCCGCAAATCAGATAAGTACGGGAAGTCCATTGGTATAATACATACGTACTATTAGACGTGACTACCGAAACTCTCGAACCTTAATCTGATCATTTGAGCAAATGCAGTGTAGGTTAAATTCTGACATGTCAAATGTTAGCTATGGCACTAGAGCCTGCGCCCGGATCCATCCTCCCCGTGTTGCAAGCTAGACGTCGAGACCTCCCAGGCAAACAATTGGAATAGAAAAGATCGAAACTCGAAGTGTGACAATCGTGAGCAAGACTTTATAGTTTTAGTATCTCTCAGAAAAACTCGAAATCTATGGCAGGCACCATATATTGTTAAAGATACGATCGCCTTCTTGGATGATAAGAGTATAATGCTTTCTAAAAGAGAAACCTTCAGAACGATGGTGAGGATCAAAATGGCAGGTGCGACTCTAACACTATTTATATAGCTCCAGACCTCCGGTTACAATAATAAAACCTCATGCCAACCAACCTATAGAACGGACCCCCTCAACGACAAAAGACTAGGGGATATTGATGCCAAGTGCCGACATAATTCGCAGTTGGCTGTGTTATATAACCAATCACGACCCCTCTCCCCTCTTACAACTCTATATAAAGAAATGACCTACGGCGATCTAGAACTCTGAATATACATTGATAGATATATACTGATAGTGTATCCTGTCCACGTATATAAAGCATCTCCGAGCTTTTTTGTTGGGTTGTCGATTTATTTGTTCGTCGATTCAATCAGAGGCCTCTAAAATGTTTCTTTGGACCTTGCGGGTAGTTTCTGATTAGAAGCTGCAATGCTATTGACCTGAAAAGAACCTGATGCATTAGAAGACCCTTCTCATACTGGTTGTCCCAAGTCGTCTCTAATGCTCAGGTTGTGATGAATAATAGGGCAATCGAACATCCAGATGAATATATATAACCCACTTATACTCCCAAGGATTTTCTAATTCGATTCAGAATCCAAAGAGATCATATCTGAAGCACTAACTACAGTATAATACATCTCATCGATCCGACTTGTATTAGTGTTGCCAGTACACACTAGCCCAGTTGATTGCAAACTTATCTGGATGAGTTTCAACATACTCAACAGGAGAATTGTTATGGAATCTGTTATCCGTTATGCTGACGATGCATAATTCCAATAAGTCTTGAGTGGGTGAAGACAATATAATGGGGCATACGAGCTGCTGAATTTCCGAATGTCTATTCAGTTAACGTACAACCATCTGTTTTGGTTGTCTGTTCTGGTTGTCCGTATTTGAACAGACATTCAGAAGTGAATTAGCCTAAGATAGGTTGTTAAGTTTCTAGATATCTGTTCAGTGGACATGAGACCACTAGTGAATCACAAGCTCTTGTGTTTGAATACCTCATACCTTGATTAGATATTCAGAACTGGATTAGCTCGATGTATTGATATTACACCATCTCGTACTCGCAGAATTTGTTTCCTTTTAGGTACTGGTGGTTGGTGGTGGTTAGCTTTGTCATCTCAACAGTTTACCCGAACTCCGACCGATACATATTTGAACTCCGAGAAGTCTCAGGGCCTCTAGCTCTGGCCTATCTCTCCATCGATGACTGTTTGCTTACTATATTATCAAATGAACTTCGAATTTCGAGCTCTTCAGTCAGAGGTGTGTGGAAACGTATATAAATTTGCGTGTTGGACCGTTAATGGTCCAATATCGGTTCTTCAGAGATCTACTTTTCTAAAATACAATATTCTCATATTTTTGACCTCGTCCCATAACCTCATATACAAATTTTAGTTAATCATGTTCACTCCTGAGTAACTAATTGTTATGTAGGGAACTTCTCAGTGAGCCTAATCGCGGTTCTGCGATTCCAGATAGCAAGAGAAGCTATGCACTGTATACAGAATCCCAATATTCATTCGAGACTCATTCCACGAAGAAAGGGATCTACTTTCTTGATGTAGCAGAATTTCAAAGCACTCTACTGGTAGACGATGCGAATGCCAGTGGACCTAACTGTTTGAATGACTCTATATTCGTTTAATTGAAAGCGGGAGAGAAAAGTACAATCTCGTTGATTGTTGGAAACTCGTTGGGACCATCTACAGAGTAAACCGCATACCCCGCTCTTAATTGCATGGCCATAGATTTAACATCAACTATAGACATTATATTGCTGCAAAATTTTCGGGCCCAGTATCTAGTCTAAAACTTCAAGTCCTTGAAGATGAGACTATAGCTTTTGTAGTATCAGGAAAAGCAACAACATCTGGATCCTTATATAATCCCAACAACATTTCCCAGGAATCCCACTCTGTACATATTCACACTTCATTTTTTGTACGTCATTGGGATACTTACGAGTCTGGTAATATAAGTACTGTATTCTACGGATTTCTGCGTCTTTCAGAGGGCCAATATTGCCTTCCCTCAGGCCTACAAAATGCACTCCAAGGAACTGGATTCCAGTTGCGACATGCACCTTTTGTGCCGAATGCAAGCGGTTATGCTATCAGTAGAAACGGTATAGTCTTTGTTGCACAAGAGCCGAATTCAAACCCTGCGTTGACAGTGGAATCCGATGTCTATTATTATCCTTTCGATGAATTGATCTAAAGAAGCCGAGAAAGATTGGTTTTAGTCACCTCCACGGCGCAGCGAGCAAACCTGCCTTTTCACCCGACGGGAGCCATTTGGCGTATCTGAAGATGAGAGGTCCTGGTAACGAGAGTGACAAGACCCGGATTATTTTTGTTTCCTTAGAGAATCTTGAGAATCTGGAGCCAATTGAGTTGTTCCCCTCAGAAGACAATGAGGGGGCTTGGGATTTGTACCCTAGCACTATCACATTCGGTAACGATGAGAAGATAATGTACATCAAAGTTGAAGAAAGGGGGCATTCCAGACTCTACAAGGTCGATATAAGGTATCCCAGGTTGCCAGTTCCTTTGGATCTAGGGAAGGATGGATCTATCGAAGCTGTTCAAACGCTCGGCCATAACGATCCTCGACTTTTCGTCACTCGTTCGTCCATGCTAGATAATAGCATCTTCAGTATCGTTACGCCTTCCACTTTATCATCGCCAATAACCACCGAACCACTCATCAATCTCTCTCTCACCACCAAATCTCTTTCACGCAATCAAATTCAAGAAATATATTTCTCATCTCCTAACTCCCCAAATCTAATTCACGCCTACCTGATCAAGCCCCCTGGTTTTGACCCCTCTAAGAAATACCCCCTCCTAACCATGATCCACGGTGGACCTCATCAATCCTGGGTCGACTCTTTCACACCCCACTACTTCTACAGCCCTCTCATTTTCGCCTCCTTCGGCTACTGCGTCCTCCTACCAAACATATCCGGCTCCGCCGGTTTTGGAAAAGCCCACCATGACATCCTAGTCCTTAATTTTGCTGGTACATCATACAACGGATCATGCGCCGCCATCTCCCATGTCTCTGAATTTCCCTACATAGACACCGACCGCATGGTAGCACACGGACAATCCTTCGGGGGATACCAAATAAACTGGTTACAAGGACAACCACTGGGGCGAAAATTCCGCGCTCTAGTATGTGGTTCTGGCCAATATAGTACATTATCCAAAGTAGCCAGCTCGGACGAAGTATTTTTCAGCGCAAACTATTTTGGCGGATATCCGGAGGATGAGAAGGCGAGGGAGGTGTATGATAGGTGGGATCCGCCGAGGTTCATAAAGAATTGGAAGACGCCTCAGTTGGTTGTTCATAGTGAGTTGAATTATAGGATTCCGATTACGGAGGGGATATCGACGTTTACGGCGTTACAGATGATGGGGGTTGAGAGCCGTTTTGTGAGGTTGGAAGGAGAGGGACATGGGATTATGGGGAGAATTGGAGGGTGCTTTACTGGGAGGTTTTAAAGTGGTTTGGGAAGTATGTTGGAGGGGATGAGATGGGGAGGGTAGAGGGAAGAGATTTACATTGATCTCCCTGTTGAAATGCCAGAACCGTCACATTAAGATTTTGATATATAGAGGATGATTCAGAAGTTATTGGTGGAATATATGAAAAGATGGTAGAATTATTTATACAGGATTACTTCATCCATCCATCACCGAGAGCCCTTCAGCTGCCCTCTCGATTCTTGTCTAGAGTGTTTTCTTCTGAGTCTCTCAAATCTGATCATCGCTCGTTGCTGAATCCATTTCACCAGATCGATATGATTGGGGAAAAGGTTTGATCTTTTGATGAAATCCGCCGTGCCTTTCAAAGTCAATGTATTTAACTCCCTTGCACGTCTATTCGCTCTGACTCTCGAGATGCCTGGCCCATACAAGATGATCAATCGATCTACGACTGCTTTTCGGATCGATGGTATGTTGATCCAAGCGCCTCTATTATAAATTTCTTGTAGAAGTACAACACCGTCCATGATATTGTAAGAAGGTTGAGTTTTTAAACGCACGAGGCCTTCAAATTTCGGAGGAGATGCAAGTAGAGCCTTTTTAAACCCCCATTCCACGATTGACTTTTGCAGACTTACTGGGAAAATAATCCGCAGTGGATGTAGCGGATTTGTCGGAGAAACTGATGCCGGAACTTGTGTACGATCTTTGTTTCGTAGGTATTCAAGTCCGGGTAGAAGAACTTGATTCTTTGGGCCATACCAAGAGGCAAGGAATATGCACAATCTATTGAGATCTCGGGTACGGCCAAGCATTCCGAGCCTTCGAATGATTTCACGCCAACTATAGGCTGGTACCGATCCTCCAGATGTCATAATGCCCACAAGAATCTTAGTTGCCATACCTAAATCATCAAAATCCTTAGATTTTGTAGGGCGACGACCACGTTGACGAGGTCGTAATACTTTGCGCATAACAACTGAAACAGTACGATGTTTGACAGGAATACCATTCATCTGCATATCCGATAAAGTAGTCAACATGCCTTGCAAGTCATTTCGGATTATGGATAACCTCAGATGTATATTATAGGTGTCATAATCAGGAAATTTACTCCCTATTAATCTTATGGCCATCGTCATTCCAAACCGGACTTGATCTTCTCTTTGAGCATAAGAGGCTAGAAGTCTTTCCTGCAGTCCCAGATCATCAAGTGAATCAGGGTGCTGATCACTAGTCAACAATGCATGTAGAAAATTGTGTTTGCCATCTCTCGCAAAGCTTTCAACAGCCTGAGCATATCTTGATCGACCGATCGAGATACCTAGGTTTTTGAGTTGGTCTATCCTTTGAACAATATCCTTGCCATTTTGTTCACGCAGGGCGATGGCTTGCAATGATATCGGCCCTATCTCCCTAACCCCAAGAGCATGGATGGACTTCATAGCCACTTCCAATGGTACCCATTGTGTAGCAAGCCATCGGGCTCCCAGATTATCGTCGTAACCCTTTGGTTTGATATGAAAAGTCTCTCCATGGATAAGGTTCATCATCTCCCTGTTTATTTTCGTACTGCCCTGCAGATTCTTTTGTGTGGTAGGAACAAAGATTATACCTGCTTCCCGCAGGCTCGAGAAAACTTTGCCAACACGCGCAGTGCTATACTTTGCTAGATAATGAATCAAAGGCTCAACATGTTTCGAGTATTTGGGCAAGTCATTCTTTCGAAAGAGTATAAAATGCCATTGGTATGCAGAGAAGAATTGTTCTTGAGAGTAGAGAAGCTGCATTAACCTTGAATAACGGATGTGAAAATTACTCATTTCATATATCTTCAGTAAGGCCTGGTCATCTACCTCGCTTGAAATAACTCTTGTACACAATGATTCGAATGACTTATCATCAGGAGGATGACGGTCGACCAACTTCCGATGCCAACGAACAGCCTCAGTCCCTCGCCCGCTCAAAAGTAAATTAAGCAGTAACCTTGTATAGAGTCCCTTCCATCGACGACCAGTTTCAAGCAGTAAGTAATTTGCATATGAAATCAGTTCTTCAAGCATACTATTGTCTTGCAACCCCAGCTCCAAGAAGGAGCTCCACATTAGCACGGCGAGGTGACCCTCCATCGGCAAGTGGACCTTTCTGTTATAGATCTCCTCCCAAAACTCCCTGACTCCCTGGAGGCCGAATATTCTTCGTCTATAAGCTAGAAGAAACCCCCACAATTGTATATCATTTGCATGCTTTGGATTGTGAAGCAACTTCAACCGCCCATCGGATCCAATGCTTTTATCAGATACATACGACTCGAATAGGAGTCGACTAGGTTTGATATGGTCACCCCAGTTTCCATATATGTCGATAGTAGATGGCTCTTTTTGTCCGAGATATCTGATTGTGGGGGTGCTGGAAGAGGAATTATAATTTGAGTGGGGGAGGTCGAAGTCTTTGCAATTTGCGCCATGCTGTTGCTGGGGCTTATGTACGATAGAGATATTTGCATATCTGAGTTTTGAGTTCTTCCTGCAGCTACCATCATATCGTCCATTGGTTAATGGCACAGTATCTGCTTCTCTGATTAAGTATCGAAGTAGGTTCAAGGATGTAGGCCTGGAGATAAGTCGTTGTAAAGCAGGTCGCATGATGCGCCGTTCAAGACAGTCCCCCCAAAGTATCGAATTTGTACTCTCGCAGATCCATTGCTGTTATAGGGATTGCTGCATATCTCGTGGAAGTATATCTTGTTTCTTGCTCAATATGGATACATGAGAGCTCAAAATAATTGCGATTGATTAGTCATCTAGCGGATTAGCGCGGTGCCGATCCGAGCTTCCTACGATTTCAACATCGAACCATTTCATTCGAATTCAAACAAACTGCAACACCGCACACTATAGACACAATGGCAGGGTAAGTAAACATCAATCTTGCTAGGGAGGGTTGGAATTTTTGGGAACCTACGAAAGATACTGAGTTCACACTTTACTGCAACTGGTGCCGAGTAAAAGAGGAAAACGAACGAACCAATTTACTGACCAACGTTTACCCCCACAGCTTGATCAACCGCGAGAACCGTGTTCCTCACTACCAGAGGCTCTTCCAAGAAGGTGCCAAAAAGCACATCCGTCAATGGAACCAAGTATGTAGCACCCAATGATGCGCGGCGGGCAGGCCCATCTTCGCAACCTTCTCAATCAAACAACAGTTCTAATGAAAACATTCAGACTCCTAGAAGCAAAGTTATGCTCTACCCATACTACGTCTGTCTCTGGGGAGGTTTAGCCGGTATGTTTAGGGTCTATGACTATAAACGGATTGTGAGCAGGTAACTAATCCTCGGATTCTAGGATCGATGTATATGATGTCGCGAATGGTTTTGGGACACAAGACTTGGTTCGGAAAGGGATAGAGGTTTCGCAAGGACATTATAGACTTTGATGATGGTGGGGGATTCAGGGAGGAATGTGGTGTACATTGAAGCCAAAGAATAGAATATTTCTTCACACCCAGAATTTATCAACTATACCCATTTGACTCGCTGATACGGGCTTTCACATATCCCTGGATACGTCACATACACTTGGGTTTCGATCAGTCAGGATGATTTGCTTTGGTCGAAAAACTAATATGTCAACTCTAGTCCAAACCTGCGTGATCAATATGGACGAACGTTTACCATGAACCCAAGCAAAAGTAAATTTGTCCGACAAATACTTTGAAACTCGAAACAAATGTTATCTTAGATGTTTATAAATGATTACACGCAAAATTTCTACCATTTCTTTACCACTTTACCATTAGTTACTGGCAATTTCCTATATTGGTTTTAGCATTTATACATTTGCTTTTTGACCAAAGGGAGAAAGTTATCCTCTGAGGTGACAGAGAAAGAGGATTCTAGGTACTCTCTCGAATCATATGATAATAAGGAGAAAGTCAAGACGGTTCAAGAACTAGTATCGGACGAGACCTTCACCGTTTTTCTATTTGGGCGGGAAGGGGATGTTAAGTAACATCCGGTGATGAGTTTGGTATTTGGTTCTCTCTCTATGATCCAATGACTACTAAATAGCATCTAGTTCACATATTAGTACTACATTTCTTCCAGTGCCATCGGAACAAATCAAAAATAGCGTGTATCTAAATGCTTAGTTCCCCAGAGTCACTCTGTTAGTGTCGGGACTTTCGCATAGTTAGAAAGGTCTAGTGCGCACCATTTCATCATTTAATATTTCCTCCCACTACCACTTTTATTGTTATTTCAATATCTCCAGATTCAATTATATATCAATCTTATCTTCTCAATTCCCCATAATACCATCTCATTTCAAAGAAATAATCAGCTTCTTTTTCAAAATGTCCCAATCAGATACACGATCAGGAGACGTTCCTTCCCCCAAGACGAACTTCGATGCAGAGACAAATGTCGGACACGAGAATTTCCAAATGCGACTCCTCCTTTCTCCTTCATTTCTTGCCCGACAGAATTGGAGGTTTACCGAACGGATTATCTTGGTATTGAAGATGATTCCTATTCTATTAAAATGGATATCGAGGATAATCAAGGCCATTCCTGGAGTTCTATTGAAGTTAAGGATCTAAATCTTCATCTTGGCGGACTTCTGTTTCATGTTAATAGATACATTCGATCTGTTTACGGGTATTTGGTATTTTGATGTATACGATGATGGGTTGACATTCTTCACTGTGTGTCTTCGAATCTGTTCGGCAAGCTTTTAAGATTTTTTTTGTTCGGTTTATCCTACTTGCGTATTTGATGGCGTAAGGTTTCCCATTAATTCAATCCACCAAAACTGTTTCCTAACTCGGTTTTTAATAGTGTCGGGCCTATCCACTCCTGGACTATGGGATATAACGATCCACCAATTGTCTTCTCCTTTGAACATGCTCCTGATTCGGAATGGATGAATGCACATTGCCTCAATGTAGCTACATTCCTTGTAATATTTATTCATCTAAAAGAAATTTGCCTGGGAGTCATGGGATTTGAGAATCCATGGCGAGTGTGGCCGTTCTACGAAGAATTTATAATATGGGATATTCGGGATGTAGTTAATGACCTGTTTGAATTGCCCAGGTGGACCAAACAAATGATGGCTAACCTGGATGTACCGTTTTAGATAGTTGAGATAAAATTCGACATTCTAGCTACTTGTGTTCACAGTATACCCAAGGCGTCAGACTTAAGCATTTCAAGAGGAAATTCAATTCTACTTCATGATTCACGGTTCACACTTCGTGCAGCTCTTCCTTCCACTTTGTATCTGACCTTATACTCCTATACGAAATCAGCCTCACCCATATATAATCCGATCGTCCTTTTTCATCAAACATAGTGCTCACAAAAGAAGAGTAACCCAAATGGCATGATACTGTTACACGCTGCATCATCACGTGCCATCTCATTTATTTCTCCTCTTCCATTGTCCCCATTATTCAAGATCAGCAACGGCTACCTAGGATCCTGTAAAATTCCAACGATCTAAAACTTAGGTAAAGTCAATAATCCAACTCAAATACAACACTCCTCCCACAAACTTCTCCCACGTCTTCCCAATCTCCCATCCCCCCTCTCCCCTTCCCAAACCCACACCTCAATCCATTCCTCAATCTCAATATAACCCCCAATACACCCAAAACCCACCACATACGACCATAGATAAAGGAGAATTGGGCATCCCGTCCGCTCTGCCATACACAAGCCTTGAATCGGTGAATTAGTAGTTGGGTGGGTGACCACCAGCGAATCCTCACTGTTGTATGTTTTTTTTGGGGGTGGAGGGGGAAGGGGGGTTGGTGACGAGTTCGGATCTTATTTTGGTGTTTGGGGAATAGATGGATGTATAAATGTATAGATGTATGGGTGATGACTTGGTAGGATCTTGTTGTTGTGGGTTGTAAGTTTTAATATAGGTGTAGGAAATTAAACTAATCATCCTCCTTTTCTATCCTATCCTATCATTTCCTTCTATTCTCCCTCTCTCATTATTCCTTTACTCCTTTTTCCTCCCTTCCTCCCCCCCGTCGAGCTCCTTCCCCCTCACACAGCATCGCAAAATTATCAAATATAACGCTATCTACCACACGCCACCAGCATCCACCCGCTATCTACTACCCGTCCGTCGCCTCGGGTGTCCCCATTCATGAACCTCCATCTCCATCTTGATCTTCAAATACAAAATCTTACCTCCAATCCCAATTCTAACACCATTCCTTCCCCTCCCCCTCCCTTCCTCTCCATCACCCACAAATATCCCATCCCATCCCATCCCCTCATCTAAACCAATTATCGATCGTCGCGAACTCGAAATCCACAAACATCCCATAGTATTCCCCAGTGTCCCTTTCCATCTCACATCCCATCTCATCCATCAATCCACCCATAAACCATCAGCTCAATATCCCTATCAAATCAAAATCCCCTCTGCATGCATCTATTAACCCAATCGCCTACTAGTACATATTCACTCAACTCAACGGATATTATTCATACATAGCTAATTACCATTCATCCTACTTGATACTTGAGTATTTGATATATTTCTGCTTATACTAATTTATTTACCTATAATTCAGCCTATTGAACCGACCAGCCAACCGACCGACCCATTTCATTGCACATGCACATGCACATGCACATGCGCCATAGTATCCTACAATCTATTTACATCCTTCCATCCATCCAGTCATTCCATTCTATCACACAGCATCAGGTCAGTTCAGATCACATTCAGGTCAGTTCAGATCACATTCATGCCATCCCATCCATTCTCCCTTCACCCCTTCCCCAACATCCCCATTCTCCCGATATACAAATCCACCCACTCAAACACCCCCCGCGGCACCCCCAGCACCCCCACTATCCCTCCTCAACATCTCCGCCACATCCGCATCCAACCCCTCCATAGCGTCCCCACCTAAATCCGGAAAATCGTCTCCCAAATCCAATTTCCTCTTCTTCAAACTCCCTATACTATTCGATCTCCCATAACTAGTCGAAACACCTGCCAGTAAATCCAAGCCCGACGTAGGAGAAAAGCCATTAGAGTTTGGGTTTGCGGAATTGAGGTCGTATTCGGGGACTGTGATGGAGGAGTCTTGGGCGTAGGTGGGTGGGGAGAGGGGTTCGACTTCGGGACGGTCGGGTTCGGAGGGGGTGAGGGGACTTTGTTGGTTGGCGTCGGCGGGGGTGCTGGGGTTACTGACGGCGAAGCCGCGCATGATGCTATCTTCGACTTCTTTTTTCTTGTTGTCGATTTCGGTGCGTCTGGCGGAGAAGAGCTCAAGTTGTGTTTCTTCGGTTGCGAGGGCTGATCGATTGGTTTCTAGGAGTTTTTCTAATCCTTCGATTAGTAGATTACGCGACTTAATACTCTCAGCAACAGCTCCTTCGGCATTTGCTAAAGTTTTGAGAAGTCCATTAAGTCTGGCTGCATGAACTGGTGCAGATGGAGTTGGGGTATTTGGGTCGGTAAGTTTATCATAGTCTAGATTCGCAGCGTTGACCGAAGTCTTTGTCGAGAGTAATAGCTTCGTAAGGGTTTGTTGAGGAGCAACGAGAGGTTGAAGTTCACTCGGTACAGATGAAGAGTTGGAGAACAAAGATCCACCACCAGCTCCTTTTCTACCCGAAGAACGAGATTTCTCAAGTTCTAGATATCCATCAGCATTTATCCATCATGTATATAAAAAATCACCTACCTTCAATTCTGACCTCAATCGCATCTTGTATAGGGATTTCAAAAATCTGTCTTTGCCTCCAAACTTCAACAACTCTCTTTAGTTTTTGTTGAACATCATTCGTAGCTCCCTTATAAGCTGTAGCTGTAGCTTCCGCAATCACAGGAGAAAATGCAATAAGAAAATCATCCTTCTTCCTAGCTTTCGATTGTTGTGCAACTTCTGTAGAGAGAATATTCATTAGCCATTGAATCGGTAGCAGCAAATTTTGGTTTGAACATTGAAATACGAAGGAACTGGGAATTTCATACCATTCGCAAGATAAATCAAATTCAATCTCTTATTGCTTCCAGAGTCCTTCAACTTTTGAAGCCAAAGCTGTCCAGTACGATCCGCATATCTCCTAAAAAATGTATTAGTAAACCGAGTAAACTTGAGAAAGGTTTAATGAATTCAAGCTCACCTATGGAACATAACCCATTGAGCGACCGTAACCTATCATTCTATTAGTTATTGAAGCTTCAATTCAGATAATTGATAAAAAACAATCTACTTACAATACTCTCTTGGGTTTCGTTAAGTGCTGAGAGCTTCGCAAGAACAGCCTCATCGTTATAAGACATTTTGTCGGTGAAAAGTGTAGATGGGTTTCCGAGGAATTGGTATAGATCAAAGCAGAAGTCGTTGATTGTAGGGTCTAATTGTGCTTGCTATCTGGTTGAAGAACAGACTAGTTGACGAATCTGCTGCTTATTCTTTTGGCTTTTACAGTAAGGAAATAGATGAAGAAAGGTTTGTTATGTAGTTGTATGTAGCAGAAGTGGCAGTAGAGAATATCATTCACGAAGCAAATTCAGCGAACATTCAAAAAGTAAACAATATCTCCAAAGAGTTTCCTCTTCATATATAAACAAATGATGTCAAACTGGTTATCCTTTCCTCTGATCTCTACTGGTTTCAATATAATGTGATAAATAAAAGATCAATTGAGGATTATGAATTTTCTCATCAGTTTTGTTTTGATTATATTATTTAAAAAGAAGAGGTGAAGAGGGTTTCCACTCTTCAAGGCCAGGCCAGGTTCTTACAGTGAAGCTCTCCCAAGAATAAAATGCTAGTTACGGTATATTCCGCAAACCTTATTGGTAGTTTGTCCAGAGTCTATGTATCAATTAACATCCATGCATCTGTAGAGACAAACAGACAACTTACTTACGGAACATCTGTACATCTACGACATCAAAGAGAGGAGTTAAATATTTTATTAATTTACAATTCTCAAGAAATTCAATATGGCTGATAGATTTCCATCTCTCGAAGATTTCGATTCCGGTGGTAAGTTTCTATTCTTTTATTTCTCTTTCCATCTACACATGTTAAACAAAGTAAACCGATTATGTGTATTTACTAGTATGCTTTACATTGAAACTGACAACATGACGATTTATAGCTCAAACCGAAGCCCAGGATTTCGACGGTGGAGCCGATGATTTCCTCAGTCGTGAGAAGGCCCTTTTGGGTGATGATGCTGATCAGTTCACTACCGGTAACGATAATGCGGCATTTGTAGAGGATGGAGATGATGATTTATTGGGAGGTGGAGGAGGAGGTGGTGAGGAGGTCATTGAATTTGAGAGTTCTTTCCCAGCAATTGATACAAGGAACGATGTAAGACTATACCATACTTCACCTTTCTAACCATATTACTTTCCCATCTCCCTCGCCATCTCCATTCCCATCTATTCCTCAAACAACTACAGCATACTAACCCCCAAACCTCAGTCCATCTCCCCATCCGGCCAAATCACCAGCAACTACACCAACTACCAACCCCAAGCCACCGACGAAGAAGAACCCGAAGTAATCAAGCAATGGCGCGAGCGCCGAGACCTCCAACTGCAATCGCGCACCCAACGCTCCGAAGAAAAAAAACAAGAAACCATCAAAGCCGCCCAGCAAAACATCGACGACTTCTACGAAAACTATAACACCAAGAAGGAAAAAACCATTGCGCAGACTCGTCGCGAGGCCGAGGAGTTCTTGAATAGTCGTGAGGATACGTCGGCTGGTGGAACCAGCTGGGAGCGTATTGCGAAGTTGGTGGATCTGAGTGGGAAGGGCGCGAGGGGTGGTGCGAATGGCACGGGTAAGGAGAAGTTTAGGGAGCTGTTGATGAGTTTGAAGAAGGATGAGAAGGCTCCTGGGGCAAGTGGTATTTAGCTTTTGATTGATTGATGGGAATTTTGCTTGTTCGTTGATTCGTTGATTGATTGACTGGTTGATTGGTTGGTTGGTTCGGTGGCAGGGCAGAATTGGGTGGGCTAGGCTATCTAGATAATCTTTCTTTCATGTCATGGGCTCTTTTCTTGTAAGATCGTGCGCAGATGGTTTGTTTGTTTTCGTTTCGAGATACTGATGCTACCTAATCGGTGGTTCTGGGAAATGGGGCGTTAAAAATCAATGGCAAATGGCACACACATACATATACAAGACTTTCAGTGTTGTTGATAATGAGATTGGTTGGTAGATTTATGATTCATATAAACGTAAATTTGAATGTGATTACTATCGAAGTGTTTGGAGACAGACAGTGTCAAAAAGCAGGCTGATCAAATTAATTTACCCCTTTCCTTTAACATGCAACATCCATCAATCTGTCAATTTGTTGTTATATCATATCGTATTCTCGTACCGCTGTTTCCGCCTTCCCTAGCATTAGGATCACTTATTCTGGATCATTAGCATATTTCTCCTCCAATGCTCTCTGCCTTTCCTGTTCCTCGAATTCCTTCAATGCGGCTTGTCCTTCCTCGGTGGTGGCATCGATGATTTGCTCCTCCAGAGATAGCATACCACCCTAATATATGTTAGCAAAAATATATCTACTTCCGAATCTAGAGTGTATTCTTATCTTACCTCACTCAGTTGACCAACAACCTCTTCAGCCTCCTCCACACTCATCTTACCCAACACCTTATTAACCTCATCAAGACTACCACTTTCCAAAGCTCTTTGCAATCCAGGAGGAAACGTATCGAATAACTCTCTCGCCTTTACTTCCTCTGGATTCTCGCTTGTAGCAGGAGGAATCTTAATGTTGATAGTAGTGCCAGGATCAACAGCATGAAGTTGGATTTGTTCGACTCCGCCAGCTTCTCCATCTTCAGCAGCCCTTTGCTTTTCGATTTCTCGACCCCTCGTGCGGATTCGGTCGAATGTAGAGTTCACATCATCGAAGAAAACCTTCTGTGCTTGGTGTCCTTGGGTGGTGATACGCTTGAAGAATAGCCCAACACCATCTTTTCCAAGCGCTCTGCAGTATTGGAGTAATAATGCTTGGTGGACACATTGTCTGGAGAAATCATCCTTGCCTTGAATGGCAGCATTGAAAGCCATAACCAGTAGTCCATCAGTCTCTCGTTCCGCAAGGACTGTAGGATTTGCGGATATATACTGGAGACAGGTTCGATAATCGCCCATTTTGATTTGTGCAAACTTCTTTCCGAGCTCAGTAGCTTCTACTTCATCGTCCTCGTCGCCATCCAAGGATTCTTCGATATCGGCGTCGGCTCCCGAGGATTGTTCCGCTTGCTTTGAGCCATCTTGGTTTGCAAGAGCATGTGGATTTAAGACCTCAACTGCTTGTACTTTTTCCTTCTTTGCTGGTGCCTTTTTGGGTTCCGGGGCCTTTGTGTCTGCTTTTGCAACAAAAGAGCTATCAAAGCCAGTATGAATACTTTCGCTAGTAATTTTCTTATGCTCTTCCTTCTCTAGAGTATCCAACTCTACAACAAGTTGTTTTTGTAAATCTTCGACTTTGTCTCGATGAGCTTTAACCTCTGCAACGTAGGCTTCGAATCGGTTTTCCGGCTCTGGTTTATCTTCATCAACTTTGGTTTTAACTTGATCGATGAGTGCTGCCATCATTTTTGAGTAAGTTGGAGGAGCTTCTTTAACATGAGTATGAACTCCTTCTGGTGGAGGTGGTGGAGATTCATCCTGGCCAGATGATTCCATTAAAGCTTGAAAGGCTAATTCATCTGGACGTTTATCACTTGAAGGAGTGTAGGATTGTAAAGCAGAGAGCAGGGCGTTTATTCTCTTAAGAAGTCCATCATTGACAACTCGCTCATACTTATAAGTTTCAATTTTATTCTTCCTCTCGAATCGTTGTTGATGAATTTGATTTTGCTTTGCTCGAATAAAAGAACGTTTATCTACATTAGGATGAACTTCAATATCTGAATCGTCACTCAGTTCGAGTGCGTCCTGATAATTCTGTCAGCCTTCTTGTAACCTTCAGCCTTCCGAAGTGGGGGAGGGGGAGGACTGGATGAGGGGTTCTTTTGAAATTATGATGGAAATAACTTACCCATTTACTATAATCCAAAGGCATATTGAAGATTGATAAAATTAAATAAAATCCTATTGGAATTCGAAAATGAATCCTTTGATACCTCGTCAAACCTCTTAATTATAAGGAGAAGAAAGTAAAGTTCAACGTTTTTTTTTATTGTTGATTCAGATCGAATGTTCTACAAAGTTTTGTAAATCCACATTCCAACATCTCAATGGAGGGCAAGCGGAAGGTTCAAGCGGGTGAGCGGGCGTTTAATCAAATCATTAGCCGCCCCACCTTTTGGGGTTTAATTCATAAATTATGCTAAAGGTTATTCATTATATTTTATGCATTTGCATTATTCTTTCATTAAATGTTCATTATTATTGGCTGGACCATCAAAAAGGGAAAGAACCGAAGCGATGACGGAAGCTTAGGTAAGAGATCTTGCACATGTGGTGCAAATCCACTCTCTCTATAGACAAATAATAATAAATGCTCTAAGTGAGGACTAAACTTATTAGATTAGAAAATCCTACTACTTAGGGAATCTATGTACTATCATCTACTTTTAATGGAATAACTTCAATATCATTTCAACTCCATTCATCCATTCATTCATTATTTTGTATTCCCAGAGTACCATTGGAAACATATTCATTACTTACGCAATAATGACAGCTCGACGTCGATACAATTCAGATCTTTTTCCGTGAACTTAGCGGGCAGGTACTATATATTCAGATCCATAAATTCTCAATGCGGCGTACATTGAATTTAGGAAATGGTTGGGGGGGCTCGGTCGTGGACGTAGCTTTCAAACAATTTTCAAAACCTACTTCACCACCAACGGCCTCAAGATGGAATTCTCTTGGGTCTTCTCAAGTATCGAAACGATTTTTATCCTCTCGCAGAACCCCTCCAAGCAGCTCAACCCCTCCATCCAAACCAATCGCACAATTCCCAACCAGTCGCCTCCTTCAAGAGGCAAAAATTGCTTTCTCCTCGCACAGGCGCCCAGTTACATCACAATTACGATCATTTAACAGTGCATCACATCTGCTAGAGGCTCCCAAAGCTACCGATAGGCAAGATCTAATCGAAAGGGAAAGACAAAAGCGCGAAGAAGAAGAGGAAGATAATATTGACGAACAACCAAATTTTGTGCGGAGTGAGAAGGCTTCCAAGGCGGCGCAAGTCAACTTGAGCGCAAGATTACAGAGCAGTTCAAAGCAGAATAAAAATTCTGCCGGGTTTGGAGAGATATGGAGATTGATCAAGATCGCACGACCCGAAGCAAAATGGCTCGGTCTAGCCTTTCTATTCTTATTAACATCTTCAGCGATCACTATGTCTATACCATTCTCGATTGGAAAAATACTGGATTTGGCAACGAAAGACCCCTCGGAAGGCAATAAACTCTTTGGGCTTGATATCAATCAATTCTTCATCGCTCTTGCCTCCGTGCTTACATTGGGCGCCGCCGCCAATTATGGACGTATCATCATCCTCAGAATCGTTGGTGAGCGAATTGTTGCTAGACTTCGATCACAACTGTATAGACGAACATATGTGCAAAATGCGGAATTTTTTGATGCCAATCGCGTTGGAGATCTCATCTCCCGATTGAGTTCAGACACAGTCGTTGTTGGAAAGAGTATCACACAAAACCTCTCAGATGGTCTACGAGCCATTGTAAGTGGTGGGGCAGGTTTCACGGCTATGGCATGGGTAAGCTTGAAGCTTACCAGCATACTTTGTCTTATGTTCCCACCTGTTGCAATTGGTGCTTTCTTTTATGGTAGAATGATTCGAAATATCAGTAGAAGGATGCAGAGAAATCTAGGAACTTTGACCAAAATCGCTGAAGAAAGACTTGGAAA
The DNA here is from genome assembly GCA_028455995.1 of Scleromitrula shiraiana. Taxonomy (NCBI): domain Eukaryota; kingdom Fungi; phylum Ascomycota; class Leotiomycetes; order Helotiales; family Sclerotiniaceae; genus Scleromitrula; species Scleromitrula shiraiana. Next base: position 1,582,659 of record JABELC010000007.1, read on the forward strand.
TGTTCGTACCAGTCAAGCATTTGCTGGTGAGACTCAGGAAGTTGGGAGATACAACCATCAAATCAAGAAGATCTTTGCTTTGGGAAAGAAAGAGGCTATTCTAAGTGCCACCTTCTTTAGTACAAGTGGATTCTTCGGCAATATGACCATTCTAGCATTACTTTATTCCGGTGGATCTATGGTTAAGAATGGTGTCATAAGTATAGGAGATTTAACATCCTTCTTGATGTATACAGCATATGCAGGATCGAGTTTGTTTGGTGTATCCAGCTTTTACTCTGAGTTGATGAAAGGTGTCGGCGCAGCAAGTCGTCTCTTCGAGCTCCAAGATCGAAAGCCAACCATTCCAGCCACTGTTGGAACTAAGGTCAAATCTGCTCAGGGTGTGATTAAGTTCTCGAACGTTTCATTTGCGTATCCAACTAGACCAGCAGTCACTATCTTCGATGGCCTTGACTTTGAGATACCATCAGGTACCAATGTAGCAATTGTTGGACCTAGTGGAGGAGGAAAATCCACCATCGGATCCCTCCTACTAAGATTCTACAACCCTACACAAGGACAAATCACAATAAACGGACAAGATATATCGAAAATGAACGGAAAGTCTCTCCGTCGTCGTATCGGAATGGTCGGTCAAGAACCAGTCCTCATGTCCGGCTCCATCGCCGAAAACATTGCATACGGAAAACCCCACGCTTCAAGAGCCGAAATCATCGCCGCAGCCCGAAAAGCAAATTGTCAATTCATCAGCGATTTCCCAGAAGGATTAGATACCTCTGTCGGAGCACGCGGTGCCCAATTATCCGGCGGCCAAAAACAACGAATTGCTATCGCCAGAGCATTATTAAAGAATCCTGATATCCTCATCTTGGATGAAGCTACATCCGCATTAGATGCGGAATCCGAAACCCTTGTTAACTCTGCTCTCGCGGCGCTACTTAAGGGTCATAATACTACTATTTCGATCGCTCATCGATTATCCACTATTAAACGCTCGGATCATATTATCGTGTTGGGTAATGATGGGAAGGTCGCGGAGACAGGTACTTATACCTCGCTATCAGGGAATCCGGATTCGGCGTTCTCGAAACTTATGGAGTGGCAGATGAGTGGGGGCGATGCGGCGGATCATAGTGGGAAGGAAATTGAGGGACATCTTACTGAGAGGGAGGAGATTAGTGATGAGTTGGAGAGGTTGAGTAGGAATGATGAGGCTGAGGGTGAAAGCGAAAGTGATGCTGATGCTGTTTTGGAAAAATCAAAGGAGAGTAAGTAGATGCATGTATCATACTTGTAATAGACATGATGATGTAGTCAGAGTATGGATATCATATCACATCACATTCTATCATATCATATCATAAAATCCGAATCACAAAATCGGAAATCAACAAGCGGGGTTCTTTAATAGTAGTCTCGAGAAGAGCGTTCTGTTCTATAGAGAAAGGGGGAATTGGAAAATATCATCTGAAGGACGGACAGACGGACGGATAAAATAGAGGTCTTAGAATGAGGTAGACAGACAGGCCTGTCTAGCGTTTATATCTGTATTTCTGCATTTTCTACTTGTGTGGATTCAGCGTGTTGTTGGAGGTGGAGATAGAAGAAAATTGTATCATACTCCGCTCATAGTTATTTTTTATGGATCACCATTGAGCTGTATATGCTCGTTTTTTCTGTGAGATTTTATTACTTTGTTCGTTCCATCTTGATTTGATTTGATTTGTGTGGATGTGAGATGTATGTGATGTGATACGTATGTAACATATATGTTTATGTGTGATTCGAAGTTCTACTATTGGGTAGATAGTAGATAAAGATATGGATTTCATTTCAATGAGTATTTTGTCTGGTATAGACGATCTCTGGTCTTTCTCATTCGAGGTAGAGAGAAATGAATGGATGGGTGATTAGAGAATAGAGAATAGTGTGAGATTGGAAGGATAGATGGTTCTTTGGGTTTGTGTGGAGGAATGAGGTGGTTTTAGGTTTGGAGTGGGGGGGTAGATTGGAAGGGTCAATTTTTGGATCTGAGTGGGAGAACGAGGTAGTTTCGTTCATATAATTAGGAAGAGTGTGGTGAATATTTGGTTTTCAGTAGGAAATCGAGGCATCTCAGATGACATATCTCAGTATTGAGATCATTCTTTCCCTTGTTCGTACTCCCGTGACAGGAGTTAGCATAGGACGGAATATCATCTAGAAGATGTGCGGTTGTGGTCATGTCATGAGTAATCTAGCAATCAGTGGAAACCTGGTTTTGCTGTTCATAAGTGACTGGTGGAAGTCATTGGGGGATGATATGGGTTATAGGGGAAGCGATGAGAATACATAAATACCTGGTTGTCCTCCGTTACAGAGAAGTGTTGCGTTCAAAGCAATTGCACCTTTGTTGCGTGGGTGCAGATAATCAAAATAGTGAATCATTCAGTCAGCATTCCTCTATTTAGACAATCCTACCTTCAGGTCTACTGTGTAGCAAATCAGCAACCGCGACATTAGGATAAATTTCAGAAATGGTAGGTCCGAACTCTTCATTACATATAGGCACCTCGCTAATTCGATCTTAGGCACGGACGGGTGAGTTCAACCTGAACGATTGCGTGCTTTACATGCCACCCATTGGATTACCGAGGACAATGTTTATAGAGTCTGTTCTAGGTTTGGATGTTGAAACAGATCCTGAATATGCTCCTACGAGGATAAAGGGTTTTTGCTATGACTTGAAAGGTACGATGAACTTGAATTTCGGGGGACATTATGTAAAGAATGTTCCTGAGTTACGTCTCATACTTTTGTTTCGTGCTCCACCACCACCATAACAACCTCCTCCTCCTTCCGCTTCCGCTTTAGCTCCAGCCCCAGCCTCAGCTCCAGTTCCTACTACTACTACTACTGCTGCTGCTGTTCCCCCAGCTCCACCTTCTTCTTCCGTCTCTTCCTCCTCATTCATGGTTGCTATCACGGTTGATAGAGAAGCAGGAGAAGCAGAAACAACAGAGAGAAGAGGAGGGGGATGGAGAGAAGAAGTAGAGGTAAGTGACAAGGGGCAAAACAAACAAGAAGAAGAATTATGTGGGGTAGGGGGATGAGATGGTTTTTTTGGTGTAGCTGAGAGTGGTATGATGGATATTTGGGTTTACGGGAAATTGCGGTAGCTTTGAGGGAAATAGGTAGATTAGGAGTAGATATTTTAGGATTAAGCGGGAGAATGGGGTAGTTTGGGGAGTTAGGTATGAATTACAAGTGTCAATATTCTAGATCTAATTGGAAGAATGGAGTTATCTTATTTGTTGTAGTTAGGAGTAGTATGATACTGATATTTGAATTTCTTTGGAACAATGATATGGTTTCGAAAGAAATGTATAGTTCAAAATTATTAATAATCTAGATCCCAGTTGAAGAATGAAACGATATTGTCTATTGTGATCAGGATAAATCTATTAATTATTGAGATTTAAGTAGAAAGTCAGCATATATTGTTTGATATAACTTTAGACAATAATATAATATTTCGAGAATCATAGATGATTCCTTCATTCACTAATAAAAGAAAACATCATTATTCATCTTCCATAAGATTAAAGCAAACTTTATATGTCACACTCAGCTCTCTGAAAAAATGGAGGCAAACTTCATGTATCATTTCTCCGGCATTCCAAATGAGTAAGTTGTCATCTGTTCATCCCCATGATGCCATTTTCCTAGACTAAATGTCAGAAATTGTATCATGCAATGGAGCACAATCATACAACATCAAATCTATCTTTCATCGTTAGGCCGAATCGGTTGCCGATCTTTTCAAACTGATCGTTTGAAAGAAACTTCGTGATCATGGCTGCCCGTCTTCTAAACTTTTCTCCCTATACAAACTCCTGTCACGGGGTTTATGAATACGGCGTAGAGCACGATGTGGATAGATAAATGCCTTCCTTCTCCTTCATTCAGGGCAGTAGTACATCCAAAATATTCGCGACTTCGCTGCTTGAATTCATAGGATTTATTTTTCGAATAGCAGAATATTCAGACAATAATCTTTCGTTTAGACCTCTGTGTAGAAGATGTCTCGTTCTCAGATCAATTGGGGATGGGTAAACTCCAGACCATTATATACCCAGAGGCACTTAACTAACTCACTTTTAGGCAAAATTTCAAGTTGGAGACCATGTGTGGCACACATTACCGGATAGGGATCCTGTAGAAGTGATTATTCAGCGTGTTAAAGCTTGGAGCGATAAGCCACTTCACGACAATGATGCTTGGGTATTCAGGGGTTATCGTTATATCCTGAGAAGTGTAGATGGGGAGTGGTCTGGGTTAATTGGGCAACAGAATATTCCTGAGGATCAGCTCTCGCGTGTCGAAAATGGGAGTACAGATGAAGCTGCTCAGAATGTACAAGTTGGTAAGCATTGAGAAGGGGAGGGGGACCACGTAGTGTTTTTTCTCTAGCTTGTACATAAATCGATACAAGACTGCTACAATCACTGCATTCACTCGTCTATAAATGCTCCTGCTTGTCAGAGTATGATCATGGTACATAATAAAATGACGAAATACCTCGACTGTTCGAGGTAAACAGTTGAATTCCAAGGTATTACAACTCAGGAACTGACTACTTGTACCAAGGAGTGTATTAGTTCATACACTATCTTCAAATTTATCTTTTAAAGATCTGGTTTCTAGTCAGATAATCAAAGGTTTTAATCTAATGATATTGAATGAGAGTTGATGTTTATTTGAAATCAATATAGATAATAATGTCGCGGGAAGTCTGTCTTACACTATGCGCGTAGCTTTGTACATACAAAACCAAATATAAATTTGGAGGGGTAGAAATTAAAATATTCTCTTGATCTGTTAGCACAAATTGTAGTCTTTGAGGTGCTGGCAAAAATTAAATAGTTTGAGATGATTAGTTCTGCTCACATTATAGGTCGAATGACATGGATCCAGATCACTTGATAAGTTATTAAGCGGAACTGTTTGATATAGTGCCATTCACCATTATGACACCTAGAAATGATTCTATCGCTCGCTGCTGAAGTGAATATATAATCAGCTCTTAGAGTCATGGAACGTGTGAATACGGCAGAGAGCGCGATTAGAATATATAAATACTTGTCTTCTCCCCCATCTCAGAGTACACTTAAAACACTCACAATTTGGTTGTTTAATCTTGACACTAAACTATTCAGACGGCATCTCCTAATTTATAAAAGTCTACCTTCAGATCTATTGCTGAAGAGATTAGTAAACGCAGTGATAGAGATAATGGCTGAGCAAACAGTAAGGTTAAACCTTTGGTTGAACCCAAGCACTTGACTAATTTATTTTCAGGCAAAGTTTCAGATGGGAGACCATGTGTGGTATACGCAAACAGGTATGCTGTATCCTATGGAATTGATCATACAGGGTGTTAAAGAGTGTGATTGTTCACCAGAACAAGCGCCTGCGGTATGCGGTGGTTTTCATTACGACACAGCTACTCTATCTGGCACAAGATGGTATCTAAATTGTCCTGAGACGCGACTCGAGCAAGTCGAGGATGCTAACGCAACTTGAGATACTTAAATTTACAAGGTAGCAACCATCATGAGTAGATTAGATAGTGTTTTTAGCATGTATGTAGAAGTATACGAGGCTGCTTTTTCACTGCACGTAATCATTTCATATCTATCTACTGAGATATTCAACATTCATTTTAGTTATCAGATTAATATCTCTTAAGGATTGACTTTAGAAGTGAATGGAGATGTAGCTCGTTTGACTGAATTATTAAATGATTCATGTCAAAAGTAGAATTCACTGCCTACTACTTCGATAAATCTACCTCGCTTATCACCCTTTTACTACCCCTCCACTACCCCTCACTTCAGAAAACCTATATACCATTCACTGATATGACTCCTGTTCACCTACAACTTCTCATATTCAAATATATAAACCACCCAAGAACTCAAATTCACCTGTCTTCAAAAATCTATAATTAGCATCACGCATCACTTTCGTCTCAACTACTCTCGTCCCAACCATTCTCGCTTACCTAATTAAAAAATCATCAAAAGTATGATTCATACACTTTCATTATTTTTTTTAAAAAAATGATTCACTCACTTCCACCTCAAAAAACTCTGAGCAATTATGGAAATTTACTCTTCTTTCATCGGGTGGCAATGCAAAGGAAAATTCAGGTATAAAAGGTAAGTTTTCATCTGCTTCCTCCTCCTCTTCTTTTTCTTCATTTTTTCTATGATATTCATCATTTTGATATCAGAATACACTAGAATATTGATTCATAGGATATTTGTTTATTAACATTTACCTTTATCTCTTAGATTGTTATATCATTTCGAGGAGAACAGTGAAAAAACTCAATACTTTCTGAGGAAAACCACCATTCACTCCTAGACCTTGTCATTGAAGTATCAAAAAACCTACTTGCAATAAAGTATTACATCGTGATATTATAACTCGATACTAGTAAACTTCAAGAACACTTGCTGAGGTCCGTATTGAGGTTTAACCGTGACACAGCCAGATTCGATTTAAATACTGACATCATCCATTAGATATTCACTCAACTCCACAGTCTCCCGTCCCGCGTATCATAAAAATAGCACTTGTTACTATTAGAAGTATGCCTTTACTGTTTCAAGAAACGGCTGTATTATCGTTGCTAACATGTTTCGCAAGATCTAATTCACTACATTTATTCCTCTCTAATAGGCGTCGTCGAAAAGAACAGCACCTTCACTGGAGGTATTTCACTCCACTATTAAGATGAAAGCATGTCCACATGCTAACCCTCGACTAGACTCTGAATCCATCATTGTACCAAACGCCCTGATATCTATTCGCTCTCTCGTCCCAGAATACTAGTTGATATCGAGTAGCTCACTTCTCGAATCTCAGACATTCAATCCCTTTTTATACTACTCCTCCTAAGGTTGTAGTTCAAGATTTGTGATAGCATCTCTTAGGATCGACTACTTAGGTCTTAATCTCCGATAAATACAGATCATAATACATGATTTGCTGGGAGCCTACTAGTATCAATTATTAAGAGATACTCCAAACACCAAAGAGTCTGATAAACTATACCATATTCTGTAATATATTTGAGGATATATAATTCGTCCTGGGTACATACAACCAAGGAGTATGGCAGGGCAATATAGACCAGAAGTAAAGACAGGAATATACCGGCACGGAAGGGTGATATGCTAACGTGCTTCAAGCCAGTCCCGAATTGTCGGAACGGCGATCCAGTAAGCTTGCGCATCAATGGGGAATTTCATTCGTATAATCTCTGGGTATGTGGAGGACCGGATTGGTGTAGAACCGAACGTCTCGACAAGTACCAACTATGGATTTGGAGAGGAAGATGGGAAATATTCCGATATAATGGCCAGGAATGGTTTTCCGAAGATCAACTTAGTCATGGCCATGCCAAAAGTCACTAAAACATGGTGAAGGTGTTGCGGCGTAGATATATTGAGCGCAGCACGATGCTTAGCATTTATTCCATGTAGTTAACCGCGTCGGAATTTAAATCATTGGTTCGTTACACTCGAGTGCATGATTGTGATATAGTGGGCGGTTTACAGGGCCAAAAAGCCTTGGTGCAACTTTGAGGGACTGTCGAGGTAGTACTGAGAGCCTCGACTGACGAGGCGTTCTGACAGATATAAATCCCAAGCCTGCATCCCCATCCATTAACTTGCACCTCGATACCATCGATGATTGAAATTCCACATATGTAATTTCATTGAATGAGTTTATGCTTCATAAGACTAGTGATTAAGAGCCCAATGGAGCAACCACAAAACCAGATATCAGGCAAGGCTACCCTACCGGTTCTCAAGATCACTCGAACTGGGCAATCTAATACCACTACAACAACGAGCGATCCCTTGAAAACTCCAACCGAACCCCATAATAATCGAGGTTGGTTTTATCTACCAAGAAAATCTGTTGTGAGAAGTTGTGAGTTATCTTGACTTTGCCCGATTCCTCTGTGATGTGAATTCTTATGTGGAATAGTTGAGCAATGTCCAGAGGGCTACCCACGACTCGCGGCATTCCTCGACAGTAATGAGAACTTCATGCTCTACCGACGATTTGGCTTTCTACAGGCCCGCCTGCTTTTATACAAACAAGATGAACTGAGACAACTCGAGACGGAGCTGGATCATATGGATAGAGCGTATGCAGCACAATTCCCGGATCTGCTGAGATCTAGAGAGAAAGATGATTCAAGGCAGGATCGCCACAGGATCCTGCTGAGAACCATTGAAGAAAGATTCAAAGAATATGGTTTGGCGTCTGATCCTGCTCAATGTTGAATAGAGAGTGCAAATAGTAACTTTATCCACAGCTGCACTTCTGAATATTGCCCAGAATCTTGCAAGTTTCGATCAGCCACCCGGATGGGCATATTCAAGCCTGAAGAACTACTTCGATGAGGAGGCTCCGTTATGCAATGTAGAGGCTGGATATATTGATCGCAGAGAAGACGTCATTACTTTGAAGCCGGGTCGGGAAGATACTTGGCTGGATGCAACTATTGAGAAGCTATTACAAAAAACATCATGCCGCTTTACACGTGTACGTTACTCCCTCAGACTCTTGTCCCGAAGTTCGGATGAGAATATCTGAATGTCTCAATCGATTCAGTACATTCACATCCTACTTTCATCTCCATATACCAGTGTTTTTTTACCTTGACTGACAGTATGCCCATAGTTTCTTTTTTGTCAGCCCGTGAGTTTTTCCGGCACCATCAAGAATTGAAAAGCAGCTCAGAAGCCGGATAGGACCTGTTGAAAAAAGCCAACTCTCGACCGTCAAGCATCACACTTTTCAGCAGGGAACGTGTTAACATTGTAGTCTCACTAATTGTACTCACAACAATTCTCGCACTACTTATCATTCCAGTGTACATCCTTTGGTATCTGAACCATCTTTCCACGTCCGACTCTTCCATTGGAGTTACTATCGCAGTTCTCTTGGTTTTTACCTTGATTTTCTCTGGAGTACTATCACTCTACACTCGAGCTAAGCGTCACGAGGTTCTTGCTGCTGCTGCTGCGTATGTACCCAGTGCCCAGACGTAACCATATATTGTACTGACAATTCAACAGATATTGTGCTGTTCTTGTGGTGTTTGTTGGGAACGTTGGGCCACTATCCGCGGCATAGGAAGAACGAATCTGAATGAACATTAAAGAAGGATTTGGTACAATCAATGGAGAATGATTAATGAATAATGAATCAGTGATTAATAAACATTTCAGCTGCCCTTCTCTTTTGTTCTCCCTTAAAATGTCCGAATGATGACTCGCGACTCGTGACTCATGAGATATATGGAATAGATAAAGTTTACCCGTAAGTTACCCCGAGCTGGAGAATTTCAAATCAAAACTTCTTGAGCTGAAAGTTTCAATTCGGTAACTTGCGGTCCCAGGACCATAGCAATGGAAACGGGAAGGAGATGCTATTCCCATTCCATTTATATTTCGGATAAATTTGTTGATGCACGATTGATCTAATACTTATTGGGACTAGTTTGAGTTCAAGCCTCTCTGCGGTAAAAGAAAACCTTGACCCTTGAGTTCACAACGTTCGCTGTGCACAGCAACACCCACCATGGATTTTCCACCTCTATTTCTGTCTAGTAATAGTAACCGCAGGAATCGCGCAGATACGAACGACCTTCAAGCTTAGAATACGAACTCACGGTTGCAAAATATACCATCGCGGTAAGCTCTACAACCAAAACTTCAGCAATAGATTCCGAGTTCCGAATTTGAACTTCCAGAGTCTTTTGAACAATTTGAAGCTATGTTTCATCCAACGGTATATCTGAGCGAGACAAACCGGACGGGCATACTCTGATCTGATATCAGAGATTCTGAATGATTGATTGATTGATTGATTGATTTTGTCACATACGATGTATTATCAGATCACTATATCCGCCATGAATGCTAATCAAAATTCTAACATTGAACTATTGATAGAGAGCCAAGTTCATTGAGATTCGAGACCATTTGGCACAGTAATTAGTCTTGTCCATTCCAGTTGTTGATTCCTGAAAGAATCCTATCATTGGACACCTCTCGTATTCTTCGGATTTGACGATACTTGAGAGGAAAAAGAAGCGACAACATACCAAAAAGGTGGGGTAGATTTGAGTTTGAGTTTGAGTTTAAGCCTTGCAGACTTCAGCTGGGAGTCTTGAGAATTTGAGATGGTGAGTAAGTTTAGTCCCAAGTCCGGCTTTCATCTAGGAGCTTCTTGGTGGCGTTCGGACCCATGTTAGTGGATAATAATCCGCTGAACTACATACAAAATCTCGAATTGTTTATTATTATCTCGATCTATGCCCAAGCTCCAGATTCCATCTGGTTAATAATATCGAAGAGACCTTAAGATCTCAAAGATTTCGGTCTCGGATATCCCGTTCACTGAACAGATTGACAAGGTCGAGCCATTGGCATGGCTCGGATCAACTCTTGAATGTCGAATTTCTGTAGTTTAACTCAAGTTCGAACAGTCGAGATCATCACAAGGATAACTCCGAATCTACCATGTGGCCCTTTCCTCACTTAATAGATTTTCAGGGCTTCCATTAGCCATGTGTTGTTCCATTCGGAACGAAAATATCTCCGCAAGAGAAATTTTCACGTGGTACCAAGGCTCTACTGTTAGATCGAGTCCAATAGTGAGTATCTCTATAGCAACTATAGTCTCACACATCTCAAATTCTAAAGAGTGTAATTGTGCCGAGTCTCCGAATCTCCGAATTGCCACTGAAGCAGCATGTTGTTTACAAAATATGCGACTGCTAAACCTCATTAACTCCTATTTCTAAATTTAACTCAATGCACGTTCTCTATCCATCAACGTTGACTTCATTATAGTTCACGGACTCTGTCAACAAAAGTTCAAAATCATGATAGGATTCTAATTTATGACCAATTAGAAGGCATTGCACATTGGCTTCACTCTCCATGCCTCTTTGATGTGACTTCATGGGCGGAGTATACTTGTTTCAAGCTTATTATCGCTCAAGGGTCAGAGCTACGTTGAGATGATTCTTGAATTATTCTGATATAGCGTAAGAAATTGAGGAATTTCTCTAATACTAGATCAGGTTCAAAAGCATCGGATGCACTGACATGGGCACTAGGAAATCTCCCGCCCATTAAACCCCATTAGATACCAAGCGAAAATTAGCGGCCCTACCTGATCGCTGAATAGTTCTAATTAGCCTTCATCTGATTAGTGAGCAGGAGGCTCTTGCAAATGCGAGAAATACTATGTCAAATATTAGTCTAGTACCTTGCATTAGCTCGGAAATGCTCCGCTCGCAGCATCCTAGCTTCGTGCTAAAATACACCCCCTCTATTATTAATACCTGATAGTATTAGAGCTAACGAATTTGGGCAAAACCTTACTCGAGAGTCAACACTTGGTTCTTGTTTTTTTTAGAACTATTCCAAATATGATGTGGTACAAGGACTTTGAACATCTACTAAGATCTATGGTACCTGAATTAGCTTCATTATAGCTTCGTTCTGGGATAGCACATGGTCTTTTTGCACCTGATTTAGTTCGGGGTTTTGCGAACAAGATGAGTTTTTACACATAGACCCTCCTATCGAGAAGTCTCTAAAATGTTACTAGACCAAAATGATATTTTGGAAATGGAATTTGTGGTGCCTCGAAAAATTATATATCTAGCTTCATGATTCCTTCCAAAATACCTTCTCATCATCCAACATCACAATCATTTCTTGATTACATTCATTCTCTCAGTCCTAACTTCATTCTTTCACTATGCGTCAAGCAATCCTCATTGCAGGCCTCGCTGCCCTTGCAGCTGCCTCACCAGCTCCTCAAGACATTGATTTTGCTGCAGTTAATGCTGCACCAACCCCAACTTTGACTGGACCTCCAGCTGATGTTACCTCCCAATCTGTTGCCATCAACGCAGCCTCTGTTTCCGCTTCCGGATCAGCCGCTGTCACTGGTGTGGCTACAGCTTCTGCTACTGCCTCAAGCAATGCTAAACGTTGGTTGTGGTGGAACTGGAACCAACCCGTCCAAAACAACAACAACGATTGGGGAAATGGCGGTTCATGGGGAGCTACCAGCACGGTGAAGGCTACCAGCACCACTGCTGCCCCTACCACTAGCAAGGCTGCCACCACTAGCTCCACCACCTCAAGCTCTACAGCTTCAGCCACTCCTTATGTTGACCAAACCCCATGTGTCACCCAACCAGACGGTTACGGACCAAAGGTTCAACCAGATACGGCTGCCGCTTTCTCAGCCTACGCTCAGTTCGCAAACGAGGCTAACAACGCCGTTACCCCATCGGGATACACCCAAACCTTCAAGAACCTCAATGCTTCCGTAAACGGCGCCACCTACCTCGGTCTCACCACCTACACCAGCTACGACGTAGCCAAGTGCGCCGCTCAATGCGACAGCACCTCCCTCTGCACAGGAATCAACATCTACGTCGAGCGCGACCCATCCATCAACCCAGCCGATACCTGCGCCAACCCCGCCTCCATCACCAACTACAAGTGTACTCTCTGGGGATCCAGCGTCGATGCATCCCTCGCTACCAACTACGGTCAATACCGCGAGAAATTCCAAATTGTCATCGCCGGTTCAAACGCCTACACCAAGACCGTCGCTCCACCCACTCAACCTGGCTGGAAGCCACCTCAATCTTGCGGTGGCGGAAACAAGGGTCACTCTCACCCAACCACCTGCCTCGGTCAACATTTCTTCCCCGGTCCATACAACCCAGCCTACTGCTCTGCATTCGCCATTTCTCAAAATGCCAAGAATGCTCCTAACATTCCATCGTGGTTTAGTTGGATCTACAGCTGGATGAACTACAACCCTTACAAGTGCACTTTCTTCAACTCGTACATGTTGAAGAAGAATGGAAAGCCTTTGGGTACTTATTGTTCGCTTTTTGCCCAGTCTTACTCTAGTTCCCAGGCTACTTATAGCCCTGGTCAACAGGGTTCGGATACCTGGAGCATTGAGAGCTCTTGGACTTTCTCTATTCAGTAGAGGAGTTTGAGAGGGATAAATGTGAAGAGGTGGAGGGAAGATGAGGAGTGAAAAGGAGAAGGGTGGAGAGGATAATGATTTCATAGGCGAAAAAAACTTTCTTACACTCTTTTGTTAAATAATTTCTGGAGACGGTCTAGCATTGGATGGATTTGTTATTGTAGCTATAGTTAAAGTCATTTGTTGGGCTTTAAACTCAATTTATAATGTTTTCTAAATTATTACTTGCAACTTCCGATTTTTGAGAGTGATAGATTGATTGTGTGATGTAATGATAAATGATCGAAATACTTTCGATATCGACACATCTAATGGTATTTATCTTATAGCCTTGCTTGACACAAGACCTAGTAGTCTGTCTCATCAGATACGATGAACAAATATTATATCATACGCATTACATCACATATTATCATTACATTAATAATCCAAGTCATCGGAATTTCAAATATCTAGTTAGATAATGCTATACACAACACAATTACTCGCTCTCTCTTTCCCACTATATATCCTAATCCTAGTCCAAACATCCAAACCTATCCACCTAAACAATCTAACCCAAAACACATAAATATACATATATTATATAGACATACAAAATAAATCCACCTACAATTGTACTATATTCCATCATTTATATTTCGAAGTGACAGATAGATAGATATTCAGGAATAAATTAGCTTCGTCATTTCATTCCAACTAGCTTGATGTATATAGCATGATATGAGATGATACTACATGACATGACATGACATGACATGATATGATATGATATGTTCTCAGAACTTCAAAAAAAGCTCCATCCGTCTACGTGTTGGATGGAATCTATAGGTTATGTTATATGTTACCAAATCCCAAATCATACTCGATCCGACGAAAGAGAAAAGGGGTCGCGGGGGGTTGTCTAGATATACAGGTCTATATTCGTTCTATTTAAGATTTAAGATTTGAGGCGGAAAATAGGGCAGAGGGGCTGTTATATTGATGGTTTAAATTCAGTAAAGAGAAGAGGAAGAGGAAGAGGAATCGTGGTGATTAGAGATCGATTCTTATACTAGGTGTATGATCTACAAACCAACATTCCATACCCAATATTAATTTTAAAAAGATAGAAAAGAATGATAATGAAAAAAACTATATCATACTAGTATTATATCGTTTATATTGATACTATCCAATATTTAAAGTTCAGATCTTCAGATCTTCAGATCGATCCGATAAGATAGGGAGTGTAGGATTGGAATGGGATTTTTGGTATAGCGAATGAGATGAATAAATAAATCCATGAATATACGTACGACCTTTATTACATACATACCTGGCCATATATATATATATACTTTTTCTCTCCCAATATGGTTTTTCTTTCTCTATAACAAACATCCATCTCATCTCGTCCATAGCGCGCACATCCGCATAGATACACGCATGAATGAATAAGTATCTGTCAGAAACGTCAAATCCTCACTTACCACACTTCTCTTTCTTTCACATATACATATACACTTACTCACTTACTCACTTACTCACTTACTCACTTACTCACTTACTCACTTACTCACTTACTCACTTACTCACTTACTCACTTACTCACTTACTCACTTACTCACTTACTCACTCACATACATAAATTCTCTCACAAATTCAATTCAATTCGTTCGCGGAATTCTCATTTCTATATTCATATTCATATTCATATTCATATTCATATTCATATTCATATTCATATTCATATTCATATTCATATTCATATTCATATTCATCTCTTCTCTCCTCTCCTCTCCTCTCCTCTCCTCTTCTCTCCTCTTCCATTCACATACTTATCTACGCTTATGCTTGCTCATGCCATGCAATACTATGCTTCCAACATCGCTGCTATAGCTGCTATCGCTATCTCCATGATTAACCAAGCTATCGTATGCCATGCCATACCATACCAATGCCACCATACCATACGATATCAAACCAAATAAACCTCACCAAAGCCCGCACCCCCCTTCCAGAAAACCAGACAGATAACCGCCCAACGAATCAATGAATCAAGAGTTCAAAACCCAATTCATTCCCCCTCGCTCTCCCCCTCCCCCTTCCCTCAAATACAAATAAGAAAGCAAAGCGAAGAAAAAAAAAAAATCAACCTGCTTGCTAATCGACACTGATGTCTGTCCATAGTATATGTATGTAATTCCTCATCTCCATCTCCAACGCCTAGTAATGCAATGCAAACAATGTAAATGCATGACCAGAAAGAAACAAAAAAAAAACAAAGGAACGGAGACCATGTACATAGATAGCGTATAAAACAAATGCAATGCATGTATGCATGTATGTATGTATGTATGTACAAACATTGATTGAATGTCTGTATGCTCGATTGTTCGTTTATTTGACGGCCGTGATTCCAAAAAAAAAGGGAGAAGGAAATTCAGATAATGCTATGCAGTTCGTATCCGCAGGCCATGCTATGCCATGCCAATTAAAAACCATAACCATCACGGCATCAAAACAATGAGATCCTATTCCTAACCCGACCCAACCATATCAAGCCAAACCTATCTCCCACTCCCCCCCTCCGCATCCGCATCCTCCGCCTCCGCCAAATCCTCCATCATCAACCTCTCACTCATACTCCTCGGCGTCCCCGAAAAACTCCCCATCCCCCCACTAACCCTAAAGCTCAGCACATCACTCTCATCCATCCCACTCCTCCCATTAACGCTTCCCACAAACGAACTAACATTTCCCAGCGATGCGCCACGAGCGTGCACCTCATCGCTGACCACGGGCATATCAAACGGATGACCTTTGTATGAGCCGACTACTCTTTTTGCTGGGGAGTCCGCAGGTGGGTTTGTGTTATTGAAGGAACGGAGGATTTGACGGGGTGGCGATTTGGCGAGATCGAGTCGATCGGATATTTCTTCCGGTTTGGATGATTCGGTTGTCTCTTCTTCTTCTTCTTCTAATTCATCATCATGATCTTGATGTCGACTTCTTCCGCGGTCTGCATTTTCATCAAACAAAAACATATCATCTTCATCGTCATCGTGAAATGATAACTGCTCGTTGCTATGTCCTTGTACTTGAGATTCCAATGACTCGAATGTAAGCGGTTTGATTGGTGATCTGATGGCAATAGGTGTTGATATTGGTTGGTTGTTATCTTCCCTCTGTGGTGAAAGAATTGTAGGTGGCGGTATGGTTCTACTTCTTGTTCGGCTTATAATGGGCATATCCAACATATCATCATCATCATCGTCATCCTCTTCATCATCAGATTGAACATCAATATCAGGCTCTTCTGTAGAAATCTCCAAAGGTCGTAGCGATGGCGTTATGTTGGTTTCCGGAATACTTGTTGGTATTGGAGTTGGTCTTGTATTCTCTTCTTGAGGTATAGATGTAACCAAAGTAATATCATCATCGTCGTCATCCTTTGTAAAAGGGTCTATGGTAGTAGCGACTGATGCCGATCCATCTGGTGGGGCAGATACGGTTGTCCATTGTGTTCCATCATCATCCTCTAGAGGACCCCGCGATAAAGCTCGTAATCGTTGAGAGGAAGATATTCGTTTGGGCGGCGGCGCATCGATATCTTCAACTTGTGTAGATCCTAATTCATCATCTGAATCATCACCAAAAGCAGAAAGTGGTATGCCAGACGCCATTGTAGTATCTTGTGGTGATGATGTTGGTAAAACTTCTTCCCCGGCAAAATCGAAACGAACCCTCCTAGGACTTGTTGCCTTTGCATAACTAGATGTTCTTCGCAGAGCACTTCGGCGTATAGGTCCATCACTACTACTATTTGATCCAATTGATCCCTCATCTGTATTCTTTCTTATGGGTAATGGTGGTTTTCGTAAATCCGGTGAAGAAGTTAAAGACCTTGTATCCGTACTTGCATCCACTTGTAAGACTTCCAATTGTTTTCCTTTTAAGTGTATATCGGGTTCTATCGTTGGACTGGGTTTTCGATCGTATCGACTACTAGAATCCAACAATGGTAAATAAGTTGGGGTAAAAACTCCAGTAAATTCCTTTTCTCTTTCATGTGGACTTCTTGGAGGATCATCATCATTATTGTCATTCTTTTGATATGAAACTGATTGAGCAGAAGTAGCAGTACTTAATTGTTCCTCCATACTTTTCGATAAACCATTTGTTGTTGTATTGGGATATGCGCTTGAAGTTGAAGTTGAAGTTGAAGTAGTAATATTGTGACTACTACTACTACTAATACTAGTAATAGGGCTGGTATTGGTAGTATCGGTGGTATTGGTAGTATTGGTAGTATTGGTATTATTGGTAGTATTGGTAGTATTGATTGTATTGATTGTATTGATAGTATTGATAGTATTGGTATTGTTGCCTGTCGCGCATGAGTCAAAATTAGACGCGTCAGGATAAAGAAGAGGCTTGTAAGATGTTAAAGATTTTAAAGATTCAGCGATTATTGATTCCACTTTCTTAGAAACATCTTTCGATACATTCTTTAACAAATCTTCTTGATACTTAATAAATTCATCATTCATATCTTTACGATATAATGAAACTTTATGATCAAGATCTTTAAGCTTTTGTTGAAGCTCCAAGACCAATTTATTTGTCTCATCCATCATTTATAAATTTTTATGATTTTATAATTTTATAATTTTATAATTATAATTTTATAATTGAAGAAAGTTGAGATCTGTGTGGTGACCAATGGAAGAGAAAATTTCGATTAAAAAAGAGTGAATGAAGAAGATTGGAGGGAAAAGGAATTGATGTCGATATTTAAGTACTTTTGTACTTCTATAGTATTTAAGTAATTGTGTATTGCATTGTATTGTATTATTTAGATATGTACTCGAGAAGATAGTTGATGAGTAGGTAAATAGATGGGTAGTATATAGATTGTAGATGGTAGATGATAGATGGTAGGTATAATCGATTTTTTTTTTTTTTTTGTTATCGTTTGTTGATTGTTCTTAACGAAATCTTCAAGTATCAATATCACCTTTCTATTCTATTCTCGGCCATAGTACAATAGACTAAGATCAATATGTAGATGATTTTCAGGTCCAGAATTCAGGAACACGATTAAAAAGTATAGAAGGGGATTTATAGTACATTATACAAATGGGTCATTTATTTGAAGATATACTCGAGTATAATTGATTAATATATTTACTATATGTATATGTACGTAAGGTAGGTAAGTACTTTATTATTATTGTTATTATTAAAAAGATGGAAATCTTGGAAATTATTCCTCAATCAGCTGTTATTGATCATTAGAAAGTTAGAACTAAATACAGTACAATATTCAATATTTAATTCAATAGTTCTATGCCAGTGAGTACTATATCATCCAATCCTTATAAAGTATCTTCATCTTCATCTTCATCTTCATCTTCATCTTTATTATTTAATTTACTTTATATACTATAATATATTCTTATAATTCAATTCATCTCATTTATATAATATAATATAATATAATATAAATTAAATTTCATTTGATATTCAATCTACTTATATCATTTATTTACACATCATCAAGTATTCATTCATCTATCCCATCTCAAATCATCATACTTCCCCCAAAATCCCACGCTTACTAACCCTACCACCCACCATCTATCTTCCACATCATTCCATCCCTCATGTCTTGCCCTATCGCACCACCACCCAAACCCAACAACGGTATCCAATAGCAAAATTCAAACACGATTACCGGGTAGCATAGTCCAATCATCTCACAATCTATGCGTCTGTGCTTTTTCTTCATTCAGAGCACCTAAGACATCCATCTGCACATCACAAAAACACATACAAATGTGCGAGATCGGATATAGTTCTACATATAAAAATAAAATGAAATGATATCATGTGAACACTCCCACCCACAACACACATGTGTACCAAGCGAAAATCAATCACATACTCGGCCCATAGTTCTAGTCCCATGGGTTACGGGCTACAAAATAGTGAATATCCCATCCCATCCCATCCCATGATCCTGTACGTACCTAGATATTTTATGTATGTATGTATGTATGTATGTATGTAGAAGTAGATGGAATTTAGATAGAAAAAATGAAATAAATGTATAGATGTTCAGTTAAGGTTATGGTTAATTTTGGCTGGCTTGCATGTTCATGTTCATGGATATGGATATGGATATGGATATGGATATGGATATGGATATGGATATGAACGTGGGTATGTCGTACATATATGATATGATATGCATGACACTTCATGGATTCCATTCGATTCGATTCAAACTCGGATACGGATGGGATAAGTACCGAAGAGGGGAGGGAGGGAGAGAAGAAAATTTGATTGATTCATTCATGTTTAATTCTCCAAAAACGGTTCGAGGAGGGAAAGGGTGTGGGATGGCTTTCATGCATGTAACATGTGGCAGGTGGCAGGTATCGGTTCACGATTAAGGATTATGTGTGGTTACACCTTTGTACTCTTATATATATGAATAGACTACCTCTATATGCATCAAAGCATTCTTGTACATATATATACACATACATATATGCAAACATCTCGGAACAGCGAAAACTACCCTTAATTTGCATAAAAGGGTGCACGAATGAACGAACGAATGATATCTGCGTGTTGCTGGCTGATAATTCACAGATTGAGGGAATAGAGAGGTTGATCTTTCATAAATTTCGTACGCTAGAAGCCGGGTATTCGATATCTCCGTGGATGATCTTCGTCTTGGGGGAACATTGCACCAGTATTTGTGCGTATTGTGTGTGTCTGTTTATGTATGTTTCCTTTTGATCTGGAGTTGAGTTAAGTTAAGTTAAGTTAAGTTGGGTTGAGTTGGGTTGATGAGATTGGGATGGGGATGAATGAAGATGTTGGTCTTGATTCTTAATTTGTGCGGTTGGTTGATTGATTGATTGATTGATTGATTGATTGATTGATTGATTGATTGATTGATTGATACTTAGGCGACTGAGTAGGAAAGGAATGTATGGATGGAAAGGAAGTTAAGCTTATTTTTCCTTTCCTTTCCTTTTCTTGGTTATGTTGGTTATGTTGAGTTTGATGAGATGAAGTGAAGTGAGGTTCTACCAATTATCAATCGGATGGATTTTAAGGAAGGGGAGAGGTGAACATCCGATTGATATTCTTTCCGGGGTATATATAGAATGGATTTCCCTCTGTTGCTTTTTGTGGTTATCGTTTTACTTACATATTATCTTATTCTTACCTTTACATCATCTCCTTACTCTTCCTGTTGGCATCATCTTTTTCTGTTCGAGTAAAGACAGTACTTCAAGATTAATTATCACATTTGCTACCTACTATATCTAGGTGTGACACAATATTTCCTTTTCAAGAATCACATATCTTTCAATACAAAGATATGATATTATCATCACCATTTATTCTTACTTCGTCCATCTTCCTATTCGTCGTTTATATCATTCGACTTCTCCTGAAATTACCTAAATCCCCTAAATTTCCTACCGTTGGCGATCCCAATGATTCTGATATGAGTAATGCATTACTCACTGGTACCTTGAAAGTATATAACTCTTCTAAAAGATCTAGATATCTTCACCTGTCAACCCATTTGCTAACATTCAACTCCCCATAAGCAGTATCCTAACACACCATTTTTCCTTCCCACCGTCCCACCCCTCCTCATTCTACCCCTCAACACCCTCCCCGAAACGCGCAACCTCCCCGAATCCAAAACCTCCTTCATCAAAGAAATCGCCCGCATCTTCCTCTCAAAACACACCGGTATAACCAATTCCTCCACCGCCATCTACCGAACCGTCAAACACGACCTCACCCGGCACATCCCCTCCACCATCTCCCCCCTCCAAGATGAAATGCACTATGCCATGGATAAAGAACTCGGGGCCTGCGATGACTGGACCAGCGTAGTGCTGTTTGCGAAATTATTGCGGGTGGTGGCCTTGCTTAGCGGGAGGGTTTTTGTGGGGGTACCGGTTAGTAGGGATGAGGAGTGGGTGGAGAGGAGTATTATGTATACGGTTGATTGTACGGGGGCGAGGGAGGGGGTGGCGAGGTGGCCGGGATGGATGAGGGGGATTGTGGGGCCGTGGGTTAAGGAGGTTAGGAGGTTGAATGTGCATAGGAAGGTGGGGGCTAGGTTGTTGAAACCGGTAGTTGAGGGGTGTATTAGGAGATTTAAGGAGGGGAAGGGTTGGGATGGTGATGATTATGGGGATGGAGAGGAGAGTGGGGATAGGGAGAAGAAGTTTGGGGATGAGCAGGGAACTTTTGTGAGTTGGATTTTGAAATATACGGATGAAAAGGATAGAGAGGATCCGTTTGTATTGGCTAATAATCAATTGCAATGTGAGTTTTCATCTTCTTTTCTCTTTTCTATCTCTCATACATATGCGTATATAACGTGGATAAGCAATTCTCTCTCCTTACTTTCTCGTTTATTTACAGTCCCCTTGTACTCCAAATTTTCACCCAATTTCCTTTTCCCCCCATCTCTTTCTCTTACTCATCTCTTCACCTAGCAGTACCCCATTCTCTTTCTTTTGTATCCTATCTTACTCAAAAGCCACAGTATCCTTCGCAGCAATCCACACAACAACCATGATGTCTACTCATATCCTCTTCGATCTCGCTGCCCACCCCGAATACATCGCACCTCTCCTAGCAGAAATCAACGAGGTGCTCGCAACCGACGGATACGATCTTGTGAATGGGTATAAAAATCTCAAGAAAAATAGTTTGGCAAAATTGAAACTGTTGGATAGTTTTATAAAGGAGAGTCAGAGGTGCTCGCCTTTAGCTTTGAGTATGTTGATTTCTATATCTTGTCTCTCTTACTTTCGTTTATCTCGTTTAGGATTTGAGACTTTTTGCGCGCGACTCGCACAAAAGAAGGAGAAAAGAGGAAAATGAAATATGCAGTACATGAATAATCTAACAAGAAGAAAAGTTGCCAACCTACGTGTCACCACATCCACATTTACTCTCTCAACCGGCCACACCATCCCAAAAGGAACAAGAATAGCATACAACGCCCACACAAAAAACAGCCACCCCTCAACACCAACCAAAACAGAAGAATTCAACCCCTTCCGGTACTCAAATCTCCGAACCCTCCCCAACCAAACCTACAAACACCAATTCGTGAGCACGAGTCCCGAATACCTTAATTTCGGATACGGGAATCACGCGTGTCCGGGACGATATTTCGCGGCGACCGAGATTAAGATTGTGGTTGTGGAGCTTTTGAGACGGTGGGAGTTTAGGTTTGAGGAGGATGGTGATGGGAAGGTGGCTTGGGAGAGGGGGAGGCCGAGGAATGTGCTTAGTGAGCTGAGTGTTAGGCCGGATTTGGAGGTGAAGATGGAGTTTAGGAGGAGAAAGGGGGTGGATGTGGAGGGGGTGGAGTAGGGGTGGATGGGTAGATGTGCATTTTGGAGGGGGGAAGAGAAGATTGGTGAGATTGAGGGTAAGAATTAAAATACTTAGAGTTAAAATGCAAGTTTATGTTTTGACTTAGAAGCTGATTGAGTACACGTCAAGTAAAACCGAAACCGCCTACCAGACTGGAAATAACATAAAACATGAAATCGTCATTGCAACTATGACATAGAAGTAGATACTGATGAACCTCACGGGGGATAGAAATCAGATTCCCTCGCTCATCGGACTGAATATGAATATACTGAGTGGCAATGGAGGAGAGGAATGTAACACGATCGATGTTGCATATATTCAAAACCAAGGTATTATTTTACTTCTATCTCATCAATGACTTCTTCTTTATCACCTGTGCTTGTCTAACTATTTGTAAACAGACATTATGTGGAAATAAGCTGCAGATCGTAAGGAGAAACACGTATGTATACTCAACCAAAAGAGAATTGGGTGCTCTCACGAATGGGATTATATCAGACAGGACTAGAATACAATACTAGCTTCTCATATGGACACCCTGATTGTTAAATACCCAAATTTTCAGAGATCGATTCGAGTTAACTTGAACTGACTTGAATGCTTAAGTAGTTTATACTCATTCTCGGATTGATGAATACTCGCTCATAATCTGGTTTGACATTGCCCAAAGCATCTTCTTGAGGTTCCTTCCCAAGCAATAATAGATGTCTATCACTGAGTCTAGATCCCTAAGCAACGACCTTGGTCTTTTGAATCGAGTGTTGGGGATCATGTTTTGAGATATGACTTTCTAGGAAGATTTATATTGGAGGAGGTAGGAAGCTGGATGTGAAAACTCTTGATCTACGGGGGAGAAATTACGTAGAATATCTAGGGAAAAGGGAGATTGCGTGGCTTGAATAGCTAGGGGGGATGGGCTCCGTCTATATACAAAGAATCTAAGATTTAATTCACCACCCTCTGTCGCTCTCTCCGTCACTTGAATCTCATAGTTCTTCCATACAATTCTGTGGATTGATATATACTACGTGGTGTTGGTATGATAGCTTAAGATACTTTTATAAGTACGCATGATACCAGCCGAATATCGAGATAGACAAGATGTTCTCCCTCAGATATGAATGGTGCATAAAAGCTATTAAGTGAACAGGACTTGGTTACCCAGATCAACAACTGAACCAATTGACTGAGATCAGATGAGTATGAGGAATGTATGAGAAAATATGGCATCTCAATTATTGAAAACATCTGGTCAATCTAAATAAGGGCATATGGCAAGAAACTTTCATGTTATAATTGAGCTCGGATGGAAGAGAACTTGTATTCTTGGAGAGTTGACTCTTCGAGTTGGCTTGATTATGCAGTAGACACGCAAAATATAGATTATAGGAGGTAATGACACATGAATTGGTATTCAATATTCTTGCAAGTGAACTCCTGATGAGATACTGATGTGAAACCCCTGATTGTCGCCAAAAATATGGACGTAACCTTAAGTTCTCCTTTTCAGCAGTTCGAACTCGACAAAACCATAATATTATTCAGTTGCGAATCTGCATTTTGCATTAATGAAAGACTACGATAAATATGTCATAAATTTCTTATTGCAATTTTCGAACCGAACCCAACCCCAACATGTACAAACTCTTCACCAAAACATTCAAGTGCCGACCTCAAGGCCCAATGGTACTTTGGTAACACAACAATCGACGACTCATGACCGCAAAACATCCACGATAACCTCAACATAGAATTACCACAAAGCATATTTCACCATAACATTTCAACACTGACTGTCGTTACCGTAGTAAACCAGAAGCATCAAGATCATCCTTCATAAACCCGAGAAATCCCCTCAGTCTAAGGTGTTCATCCGATAATCAGGGTAGCGCTAAGTTCAACCTCGTGGCATACCAACAACCGAACGAACTAATTGAAGCAGCTCTGGCAGTTTGGATTGTCGATCAATGTCGATTAAATACATGACAAGACTCAATAATATGACCCCTAGAAAATAATTCATAATTGGGGTCAGATGCTTCCTGGTGAACGGATGCATTTGATCGATCGTTCGGCAGATATATTCTCAATATTATTTATGTCATGTATTCTGTAATGATGTAGGTATCCCCACCTCATAGTATGTCGTGGTCAACTATATGGTTCTATGTCTTCTTCGCTGTATATTGATCAACTGAGAGGATCACTCGTTACTATTGAATTCTTAAACTGGCATTGCATAGTGTCACTAGGTGTATGGGGAAAGCATGGAGGCTTAGAAAAATGGCGGAATGGTTCCCAAGACAAAAACTAAGATGACAGATGAACGGAATAGTCTAAGTTATCTTTAACGTCGGCTTAAATTTCTCAAAAATAAAACATGGCCAAGTTCCCAGCAGAATGGGAAGATTTCTTCCCCACTATTTAGATTTCATCAATAGTTGGGAAAACTTGTATACTAGTTCACGGTAATCACTCAAATAGCGTGGCATTACATCAATCAATCAATCACCGTAACTTAATTGACAATTTTGATAGATTGACATACATTGTCTTTCTTACCCAAGTTATTGGACTTCTTGGCGCACTTGCTTTCTAGTAATATTCATCATCCTTGGAATACTACTGAAATGTTAATTGACCGTGGCGCTGAAGTAGAAAATAAGAAGAAGAAAAAAAGATTACTGAACATTCGAAGACTATTGTATATTGGGGTTAACACTAAAAACTAGACGTCTAGCTCACTCAGGGCAATTCCATTGATTTGGTACCGTATTGTGCCGATTTTCTAATTGACTTCTGGCTGGAACAAGCCTACCTAGGTAACTAACCGTTTGAAGGAAACTCTAGAAATACTATACGACCATCAATATTGACGTGAAATGAAAACCAACCTCGGTATCGAGAAACAGATGATGATGATTGATCGTCCTTGAGCAAATATTTTGAGTAACTTTGACTTGCTTGACTCGAAGATCTAACCCGCGCCGTCGGGTTCACTAAAATTTTAGTAAGGTGACGGCTGACAGTTTATTTCTTAAGGCTCTACTTGGACTCGAACTTAAATACACGTGTTAAAACTTAGTCCGGAAATCGTATGCTAACCAGAACACTATGATCGGTGATGCCCCCTCATTGAGGAATACCCCGGTTGTCAAATCTTTGCAGCGTGTTATTCTCGTGGTCTCGGATCTATTTTGCAAATGGTGTAGGCTAAGGGGTAGTTACAATATTTAGGGCATCAGGCTCGGAGGGGTGGCACGGGAGACTAGCTCGGTATTTTGGCATGTTGGTTCGATGCTTATTTTTTCCTAAAATGATAGTATGTGTCAAAACGTGGCGGTGTCAGAAGAATGCATCTAAAAGAACACTCGGTGAGATGGTGGGTAGGTTATTGGTAAGCTAAAGAAAGAGGCTGAATCCTTCGCACTCTATTTGGAGATTCTGCTTCGTTTCCAGATCTAATATTTCCTAATGTAGTCGGCTGTATAGAAAATATGGGGGTGTCAGAACTTTGAGGGATTTTCGTGAGGGTGTGTACAGCTTGTTGACACATTCAGAATGCTTACCTACAGGTTCTCCACGTGGGTTTTTCGAGCCTCCAAGAAGGATAAATGTGATGTATGTAGAAAGAATGGGATTCTTCAAATCAAGGCTGCAGATTTGGTGTGATGACTGCATACTTTTATAAAATGAATATACAACAAGGATCATCTATCAAAGGGCGATCTTTTTCACTAAAAAGAAATACCCGGACTTGATACTGCTTGCACATTCCAGTCCAGAAAATTGCAGAATGTATGATCAACCTACCGATTGTTCGGAATCGGTTCTCATTACATTATTGCACGTCATAACACTGCCAAATCACTTGAAGCCTCCATCATTGAAATTCTTGAGATAATTCTGAGTTGAGCATATGGGCTGAACCGCGCTGAAAAATGAAATGCAAGCGACGTTCGCAACTCGGACTCGAAGCAGGAAGGTCGTTGTTTATATCTAGAAAACAATGCACATCCGGTGGAAATGATATTCTCAACCATTTCAAGGTCTGGTATCATAATTATTGCCATGTGAGGGGAAGACGTGTTTCTGGAGGCTTGGACATCGTTGGTAAGGATGATGACAATGATCATTAGAATGTCAGACCATTCATACATTCCTAAAACTGAAGCATCTTGCTGAACAGTTCTGGTTCTGGATAAATTGAAGCATCATACAGTATCTGGAATGCTGGACATTGCCAGAATTTCCACGATGTTACACAAAAGAACCGATGGTGATTTAGGACCTTGTCCAGGATACTACTATAGGCTGTTCTGGTAGGTTTATTGCGTTTTCCCCAACGGTTTATTTCCCATCAAAACCAATAAATCCCAGTCTCTCACATCATTTGATGCAATTAGCACACCCAAACTTCTTTTTTCATATATACTTCAACTTAGCACAAATGTCTATAAGAAGCGCTGCAGTCACCATCATGGGCCCCACGCGATTAAATCCTTCAGCATGGGATTTACTACCTGAGCGACCCTGTATTCGGCGCTGTACATCTGAATGTTACCTTGGAAGAATGATAATACCTCACGCTACAAGAAAGCTGTGCCTTTTTCATACAGAACATCGGATAAATTGACCTGAAACCATAAGTTGACGAGGAGCCGCAAAAGCTTCTCTGTAGCTATTCTAGAATCTAGATACTTGGATATAATGTGGCGGAGTAAACATCTGTAACGACAGTATCTGAAAATATCTAGAGCAAAAATCCAATGGCTGCTTACTGTTGAAGTATTCAAATTCGTTATTGGTAGAACATATAGCATCTAGACTTTCGTTCCGAGGTATATTTCTCAAAACGCAATTATCGGCGTGAGATCCCGATGAACTGGTTTGGAACGGCGAACTGCTTTTCACGAAACTGGAAAGCTGGAAATATCCGTACGACAACGCAGTGAAAGGCTGCCCACATATCCAAAAATGTGCTGCGCCGTCTACTCGGTTTCTAGGTCCCCGAGCTGGTAACAGAATTGACTCGAACAGTTGGAGTCATATACTGTTGCACTTAGGTTTATGTAGACAGCCGCATGATCCAATACTGTTGGTCGCCGTTCTGCAATAGATTGGCGAGGGTACTCGACGGACATTAACTCGTGGAGATTCGTGGAACAATTGTTGTGCCGATAATGCTAAGATGCGATCATGCTTAACGATATTATATATCTAGCGCATGAGCAGCTCAAACTACAAAAAAACCGTGTATAATGAAAAGCTTGGGAGAGACCGTTGACGAGGTTTACACAACACAATCACAACAGTAACAAACGAAGATTAGGTACTACCCAAGTACAAAATGGCTTGCGTAAATTGCGTACATTACTGTTGTACCTTCAGGCTTTCCCTTCCGGCTGCAAGTCCCAGGAAACCCCGGAGTTCCCACACGGACACACCCGCACACGCCGCACACGGGTTTGAATTCTGATTTGGTTGTTGGTTCATGGTAATTTTGTAAATAGTTGTAAGGGAGGAATGGGTAGAAGCATATATTACATAAGATATGTCAGCATTTCCTCATGTAGATATTCTTGCGAATTCTGCAGCTCACTCTTGAACCCATGCTACGCGGACAATCGAATGTTACGATAAAGATCCCTTGATCCATGAAAAAAACAATCGGAGCTTTGAGTCTGTGAATCTAATAGGTATTGTTGTTCAAAGTTTGACAGATGGGGGGTTGGAGATAAATTGATCGAGAGAGAAATGGGAAATATCCATGCACCTCCATAAAGTGTTTCTAATTCTTCAGCTTTGATATTAATCCAATCCCCATCTCAAATCATGATTGAACGAACTACTCCGAGGTACTGTAGGTTGTTGTTCCTGTTTTGTTTCCTGTCAAACACGCGACCGTTCGAAGTTTCGTTGACAACTCCCAATATGGAAGCATCAGCGATTTCCTTGACACCCGTTGTAATGCGATGACACTATGACTCCCGCTGCCATGTAGGGGCTTATACTTCGAACATCCTTGATATTTTCTAGGGCTTGAGTAAAAAGAAAAGTTTACCGGCGAGGTTCAGGGAAGTCATAAGATCTATATTCTCGTATATATCGTTTCAAGGGGAGGGGCATTTCCCTCCACGATTTATTGTGGCTTATATCACGGATATCAAAGAAGCAACTATGCATGAGATGACCCCCCCCCCCCCCCTCCCCCCCGAGGATGTAAGGAAATCTGCAGGAGGAACATGCGTATGGACTTTTGAAAGCACGATATTGTGCTTTATTTCCATGGCAAATGGATTTCTTTCGTTGAATTTTCCTTTCTAGGAAGTCGGTACACTGTACAGTTGTACCAGCGTACTCAATTCAACATGATGTCTCGGGGTATCAGAATTTTCGGAGGATTTGTACAAGTAACAAACTCATCTGATTCTTGCCATGACATCTGGAGCATTGTTTATGTCTCTACACGTACGGTGGTATCACAAGAAGGTGGTTAACTGCGTTATATTATGATCACATGTCTTGAGTACAACCCAAACTTAGCCTAGGCAGGCAATGTTGTCTGTATTGCAGGAATATAATGGTAATTTCATTGAATAACATTTCTTTCAGGAGATTTGACGTATATCTCCAGAAGCATGTAGCCATACGGCGAAGTGCATGCATGTTATGTAGAAAATACTACGCAGTAAGCATGGATAAAAATACTGTGACTACTATTGGTTGGATGTAGCTGAAGGATATGGACTGGGCATGCAAAGAACCCCACAGATCATCGCGATTAATAAGTAGCGATCCATTCATTTCTAATCTACATGAACAACAACATCATCTAACATTGTTGCTTCCTACAAACCTTGGTTTTGGGGAGATGCAGAAGCCTAGCGAATAACAGACCGATTACATGTCAATCTAAATACCGCGTTGAACGTAAGTAGTGCCCCGGGTGACAGTATGAATTCACCCAGAACCTCATAGAACTATACCTGACCATGAGTATGTGGAAACCTTGAAATCTGTCATGTTTCGTACTCCGGAACACAACCGAGCATGAACCCCACGATCGGACTCAGAGGCTGAATGTTGAGACAAAGCTGGTGGATATTTGAACCCTCAAACTGCCATGAAAAGCCAGAATGTCATCCATATTCAGATTAGCTTGCGAATAGAGTGATGGTTATGCGTTCACAAAGTTCTTCCCCAGACGATTCAAGAGCAGGTCATTGAGAGGTACTCCTTCTGGAATGTTATCTAATAGTAGTATTATTATAGATAATATATAATCTTCGATATGGAAAAGAAACAATATAGTTGGTCCCGAGTAGATGGGTCATTCGGTTCAAAAAATCTGCAAGTTTCCTTGACGCAAGTATAAAATTGCAAAAATGACAACTCATATTACCCAATCCCAGAACTCCAGATATATTAATGAATATAAAAAAACTATCATCGAATTAGTTTACCTTATACACCTAAATATATGTTTATCAAAGCTTTTCGGTTTACAGCTGCCAGTGTCATCGATTTTTACTCCCGGTGTCGATCATGTCATTATATGAAGCCAAATCTTACCTGAACGTCATGGCTTGCGATACACGAATCTGTAGAAGTAGTTTTGAAACTCACGACTATTTTACCTGTAATTTTTTTCCATTCAGCTTCTAGTTCCCCTGTACTATTTGAAAATGCTCTGCTGAAGCTAATGTTGTGTCATACAGAGAAATGGCCCCTCGGTAGAATTACCAAAGAAAGACATTCAAGTTGGTACATTGGTACATTGGTACATTGGTACAGATTCAAAGAAGGTGAATCGTTCCAAAGTTTGGATGAGATGATGTTTCGCCCTATGGCAACTATTTCCTTTTTTTTTTTTTTTTGATTTGATTTCTTGGAGCCACAGGAGTGACTGAGCCTCATTCTTACATTCGCCGGTACACTTTACTGTTCGAATGTTTCAAAGATAGTATATTTATACTACTAAGCAAAAGACCTCGGAAGTATAGCCATGAATGTTCTATTATAGACATTCATTAAATTGAGTATCGAATTATAATTCTCTAGATTGATTCTGTCGAAATTGTATAATCATTACTTAGTAGGGGCTGGGGGGGGTAGGTACAGTAACAGTAGGTTAGGTATAGTGTACGATATTCACCGAGCCCTACATTCGGACCTGAATGATTAAGCATTAGATTATAGGGAATGACTTCGCTATAAATTCCTTACTCGAGTTTGGTCTAGATCTAAAATATCCTATATCTTATATATTATCTAGTACTATATGAGTAATAGTGATAGTGATATATTAAGTCCTAACTGATCTAGAACTACTAGATTAGTTTTGTGGTGGAATAAGGAAGGGCAAGTTAGCATTACTAACCTTTAACTCTTACCTCACCTCACCTGAAGAAGATATCAATGCAAGCAATGATAGACAAAATAAATATCAGCCATAGGAGGATGGATTCTCACAGATATGTATTATATACTTATTGCATACTTATTGCATATTTATTATATATTCATTACTACATACCTATTACATATCTACTACATACCTATTATATACTTATTATATACTTATTATATATCTATTATATACCTATTAAATACCTACTATATACCTACTATATACCTACTACAGTTATTATTATTGAGGGTGGTAGTATTGGGTATGTAAGAGGACATTGATAGAAGTTGAAGAACAAGGCTGATCCCAGAACCATGAATGATATCAATGCATATTATACTTTTGTACTTTAGTAACTATTATTTACCAACGGAATTACTTCCCCCCCAATAACCATCACAACCTACAATTACAACCTACAATTATAACCTACCATCACAACCTGTCAAATTGAATCTTAGAAAACATCCAAAGTGTAAACATATACTTATATATATATAAACATATACTTGTATATATATGTATATATAATATATATATATATATACATATATACACAGTTATCATTATAAAAATATACTTGATGTATCCAAATATGGACCAATGTTAATTATTTCTAGATGCTTAAGTAATACAAATAAATCATAGTAACTCGCAAAGTCGCAAAGTCGCAAGTCTTTCTTGAATCGTCCCCTCAATTTTCCACAATTTTTTCGGTAAGTTGCAGTAAAGTTGCAGATCCAAACGTGCCCCTGTTCCCCCTGTTCCCCCTGTTTTCCCTGCTTTCCCTGCTTTCCCTGTTTCTTCCCTGTTCCCCTAATCCCCTGCTCGGCATAGAGAATGCTTCCACCGGGGAATTTGTAGCGGCTGCGTTGCACACCCTGCAAGTGTACTTAAAAAGTTATTCAAGGCGATAGACCCTGGTAGAATATAAACATCCATAAACATCCATAAACATCCATAAACATCCATAAACATCCATCCATAAACATCCCATCCATAAATATCCCATCCATAAATATCCATACGATCTAGCCTCCTTAGAATCCTTCCGTGACTTTTCTAGGAGGAAACCACATTACATATACATATACATATACATATACACATACATATACATATACATATACACATCCATATACATAATAGACTTATCATCTTGGCAACAACCGTTCTCAATCTGACCATATTTTGGATTTGGGAATTAGATTAGATCTTAAAACCTAGTTCCATGTACGCACATCAACGAGGCTATCCTAACTTCCTTAACCTCTTTACCCATTCTTCAATCATACAGTTGATTAATCATACAGTAATCATACAGTAATCATACAGTAGCACGAACCTCGGACGGTCACTAGATCTACCTCTGACACTTGCCGTATTTACTCTTTGTGGGCAATCAACCATGACCCAACACTTTGAACTTGTCCTCCCATCTTTTTTCTTGACCATGCCTGGTAAATCTCCATCCTGGCTCTCCATCCCGGCAGCTGTGCAGTAGCGGCCCGTTGATCTACTTACTTCACCTAAATTATTGTAATACTTAAGAGTCCTTTTCACCTCGATATCGATATTCCAATTTGATATTCTTCTACTCTTCTATAAAAACCATAAAGAAAGTTATCACAATTTCACTCACTTCAATCACTATATATATATATATATATATATATAAACATCGACATCTCAATACGTCATCGTCATCGTCATTATCATCATCGTCATTATAATCATCATCACCACCACCACCATCATCATCATCATAAGCTATTCAGCGTTTTCATAACTGCATATATACCCAACTTATCTCATATCACATTTGAACGTCGATATACCTTGTTCTAATCGGATCATTGAAGTGAATCCGACATCAAGAGACGAGAGACTTTCAAATTACAATCATCATATTTATTCACTATTATTTGGGTGATATTTTATTATAAAATCCGCGCCAATCTGGCTAAGAAAACATTACTATTTTCAACCTTGAATTAACAAGAATATATTCATATTGAAATTGTTTCTAGCGTCATTGTTGGTAGTAGTAGTTCATGATAGTTTGGTAGTAGTTCATCATAGTTTGGTAAGTTCAATCACTTTCCATTAGTACTTATCTATCTATATAGTGCCTTCCTACTAGTAGATTATACTTTTACACACAAATTATTTCTTATTTTTTTGGTAAATCCATATAAGAAAAACATTCATATTTTTCCATTTACCATCTTCATCTTCATCTTCATCTACTTTGAAAAATTCATCTTCTATATTGTTCTTTCTTAACTATCAAGATGTATGAAGATGTTTTAACTAATAATAAAGCTGCAGACTATTACAGCAGCCTCTGCCCCGAGGAAAAATTCCGTCGTCTAATGGAATTGAACCAACTTCTCAGCAATTCAAGAAGTTCACCAAGTATTTCTCCAGAAACTGATCTTTCAAAAATGTCTTATTTGGCCAGACATGGACCTCAAGTTTTACCTCCACCAGGTAACATGTATCAACTTGAAACTTCCCGACCCCGATCTCAACCAGAGTTCCTCCCATCTATTCGAGAAGTATGTTTCAACATTTAATAACTTTAAGTCAAATAATTAATGATCTTTCAGTTGCTCCCTGATCTCGAAACGAGACATGAATATAGATTGGATTCAGCATCATCTTATTCCCCTACAACAAGCAATAACTATTCACCTAACTCTAACAAGAGACGAAGAATGTCTGAAGAAGAAGAAAGATTTCGACAAGAACAACTCAATGCGCGATATCGTCGAAGTCCTTCTAGCGGTTATCGACCACGCGAGTTAAACATGTCGCCGGCCTCTTCTGTACGTCGGGAGAGTCTTATTTCACCGACAGAAACAAGAGCCGGATCAGTTGGAAGCTCTTACTCTTCTACAGGACCTCTTCCATTCCAATCTCCAATCTCCGAGCCTGCTAGAGACTTCAGACCAACACTCCCAAATTTGTATAGTCTGGCCGATCGAGCCCCTCAACCAACGACAGCACGTTCTTACAACGAATATTCTTTGGATGCCTCCCGATCTGCTGCTCAATACAGCCACCCTTCTCACGAACGTCGTGATCAATACAACTCCGCATCATTCCCATATGGATATCAACAACCCAGGTGCCAATCTTTGAATACCCCTCCACATCACTTGTCTCAAGCACAGACACCTTTCACCAGTCATCACAGTGGAGCAATGGGCCAGGCTTCTTATTCTATGGATATGAACGACTCCTCCGGCGGCAGTGATAAAGGGCAGCGAAGAAGACGAGGAAACCTTCCAAAACACACAACCGATGTATTAAATGCCTGGTTTCTATCCCATCTACAACATGCATACCCGACGGAAGACGAGAAGCAAGATTTAATGAGACAAACTGGTCTTCAAATGAGTATGTTTCACAAAGTACTACGAGTTTTCACAATCACTAACTTATCTCCAGATCAAATTTCCAATTGGTTCATCAACGCACGTCGCCGAAAATTGCCAGCTCTTCAGAACAGTGCCCGAGCACAAGCACATGCTACAGCAAGAATGCAATCTAGAGATGAATATAGAGATGCCGTAGAGTATGAGGATGAGGAGAGAAATTCTAGTCAGGGAGAAAGCGATATTGAACCCAATTCATACGCAACATACCCTGACGAACTCCATCCACGCAATAGAGAGGTTGGAAAGTATAGAGTTTGAAAAATTATTAGAATTGGACTGGAGTTTGGGAATGTATATCTATGGGAGAGATTTAAAATTTTCTACATGATTTAGGATAGACTGGGTCAAGGGACGAGGAAAACAGCACTTGAGGATACCACAAAATACATGGGAAGGATACCACTTTGTTACATTAGCCAGAAATTTTGGAGTTCTGGATAAGTTTTGGGTGGTAGGAAGGAAGGATCACTAGTATTCTGTACAACATTAAAAATATAATTAATTTTCACACTACTAAAGCTCTTCATTGCCAGTGAATTCAAATCCAATAAATCTCTTCTTCAAGATTTTATCAATGGATGTCTACAGAGGTAGAAAGAATGGTTCCAATCACATAATACTGTACTCCCTTCGCCTTCGGTCTCGTAGCCAGCCTGCATTTTGCGACACATCCACAATTTACACTAAACATGTATGAGAGGCACAATTCTCCGAACTGCCCTGCATAAATTAATCCCGAGCGAATGATCAATGCCATGTTTGATATTCGAACAATGAATTGAATCTCGTCATCATAATACTTCCGCCACCTATTCTATTCGTGCGCAAGTCAATTATCGACAGACTTATGAATAACAAAACAAATTGATTATAATATTTCCAAATATCTTCTTCTCTTCTCTTCTCTTCTCTTCTTTTTACCTGCAAGTGCATTTTTTATGCTGGGCCCGTCCCCTTCTGTCGATCCAATTGCGCACACGGGAGGAATTACCTAGGTATGTATGTTCGGCATGATTGGGCTCCGAATGACTGGTAGTCGCAGCCGCGGGCAGTGAGGATTGGCAGGTTGTCAAGTCGCAACTTTATTTCAGATTCAAATGCCGTCTGTCAATCACTTTTAGGGCCTACGGTTGTGGTTTAGCGGGGCGATTAGTGCTCTCAGGGCGTGGGAAGACGGATGACTCGGCAATGGTGGGGAAAGAGTGTGAGGTGAATTGGATTCAAGTGATATTGGCATTGGCATAGCATGGCATTGGCATTGGCATTGTCATTGGTGTTGGTATTGGTAAATGTGATGGGAGTGTGTAAGTGTAGATGGGCTGAGTTAGGGAAATTTGAGCGAGGATGGGGCCGTTTTGGATTGGGACTATCGTCAGGTAGTTAGTTACATGAGGAAGATGATCATGGCTATATTAGCCTAGAAGTTGTAATGTTCGGAGAATATACCACGAGTATGTAAATGTAGATTGCTCATTTAGTTTTAGTGTCTCTTTATTTCACCTGATCCAGATAGATATTCACCTTCTAGAACGAGTTGGAGATTATGCCAATAACGTGGAAGAAATCATGGCAAATTTAAGCGATTAGTTGTTGATAGCAATCTTGTGATGTCCCAGGCCAGGCGTTGTAACAACATCACATCCACTTTGAAACAGAATATTTCTTTCGGAATTATGTCAAGATAAAACCGAAATACCGAAAAATCAAATCAAACTAAACTACAAAGTAATTCTCCTTCCCGTCTATTTGACGTACAGAACAAAACAAAACTTTCTCAACACGTTTCTGACAGGTGCCACTAAATTCACTCGTACTAGCACTAACACTAACACTAACACTAACACTAACACTAAACACTAAACACTAGCAGGCCGCAACCTCGGTCACTTGATGTAAATTCTGGCCCCTCAATCTCGGGACTTGCTGCAGATCTTTCTTGCCCTGGTAACAATGTAATATTATACCTATGCTTCGCTATGATGATTTTTGGTTACTTGGTGTCCGAACTCATGCCGGATTATCAAATTACCATACCCAGTATGCCCGCTCGGAGATATCATATTCGTATATTCGTGAGGCTGGTATAGTGCTGCTACGTATATCATTCGTACATATGCTAAGAACGACGGCGGCAAGCCACATTACCTAGACAAGAAGAACTTTAACAGAGACTAGGTACCAAATTACAGGTACCGAGGACCCTTAAAAAAAATTAACATTACATAAATTTATTCAATGAATTGTGAATAGAATGTATTTCCGCGGAAAATAGAACATAGAACATAGAATATAGAACATAGAACACGAGAAGGAAAAGTTAGCCGACAGTCATGTTATGTTATGTTATGTTGACTTTACTCGAGTAGAATTCGATGAATCTCTCTTCTTTGCAACATTCTTTCTTTACAATATGTAATTCAACACTCGTCGATCAAAGCGGGATGAAAAATTAAGCTTCTTATCCATTTTTTTTTTTCTTATCTCTCCATGTCCAAATGTCCATCCAAATGTCCAATTTAGGAATTATATTAAAACCACCATCTTTCTTTCCCCTTTTGAGTAAAACTCAAGGTTATACCTAGTTGCTATAGACCAACGCACAAACATACGCAATAATTTATTCGTCCCAAATTCCCCAATTGGGGAGTGAGAATTTTCATTCTCGTATGTTTTTTGACGTATGGGTTTCATGTTCTTAGATCTCGATTACTGCTTTGGGTTTATTTGCCGTAATCTAAGAACTTGGACTGTTGAAGTTGTTGAAGTTGTTGGTTTTTTTTGGATTTTGGCACTTTTGACAGCGGTGGACGGCACGGCTGGTAGTGTACCACGTCTCCGGGTTGTAAATACGATAATATGATGCGATGCGTGTGAAATTTTCACAATTTGAGATATTGAAATCATATATCTGTCCAGGGCGTGTTAATAAGTGGTATTCGTGCAAAAAGTGTGCTGAATATCGAATATCGAATATCTAGATGATGTTTCGACCGAAGTTCAAAATCTCGCTTCTCGAGTTCCGATTGGGTTGTACATCGCGATTATAGGTTAGGATATCCCGTGATATATAGTATATCTCTATATATAGATAAAGAAATGAAAGGGATGACAGAATTGAACCTCATAGTTTGTTTCGAAACAAAAAAGATCGAACAAATATGAAGAA
This sequence comes from Scleromitrula shiraiana, assembly GCA_028455995.1. Lineage (NCBI taxonomy): Eukaryota > Fungi > Ascomycota > Leotiomycetes > Helotiales > Sclerotiniaceae > Scleromitrula > Scleromitrula shiraiana. Next base: position 1,620,214 of record JABELC010000007.1, read on the forward strand.
ACCAGTGGCGATGTTACAAATAGATAAGAATACATCTTGCTAAATTGTATAACAGTGTATATTGGATCTCAAAGTTCCCTTGAGGCTGAGGCTGAGTCTGAGTCTGGAACTCGAGTATAAGGTTAAGACTTGTTCGGATCGAATGCAAGCATCCCAAGCTTGGAGACTGGAGCTACAGCAGCGGTCCCCATATTTTGAATGCATATCAATATCTCCTAAATATCATAAATTTTCCCTTGAATGTGGACCTAGAAGGTCCGAAAATGTCTAGTAAATATATAAACTATCAAAGACCACCGAATGAACCTTGAAAGTGGACAATAGACCTGCAGGTTAGACAGTCCAGGTCGGTACCGAGAGTCAGGATAGGTGGTAGTACTACTTACAGGACAAGCATCTTCTCAAATAAATAAGAAGGGAAATACCAGGACAATTTCGAATACTAATCGTGCTGTAGTGACAGCGATGTACTTTCTTCGAAACACATCTTTGTAGAAAAAAGACGGCAGAACAGAATATAGCACCCAGATCGATAGTTTAAAAGATGGAGATATCCACCCTTTTCAACATCCTACCACCTCCCCATCTCAAAGAAGGGAACATCATGGCAACTCCTTTCCACCATATTCAATAGTTTGGACGGATACTAATTATCCCCAAAACTATCGCCTCTCCCTTCTGAAGGGAATACCACGACAGGCCTCGCACTCTATGATCTGCGTAGAGAGAAACACCTGAACAGCATTTCCTTGTCATATTCAATAGGGATTCTCGGCTGGGATTTTCGAGTTCTTCCGCCACCCAGGAAACCTTGCTCTCTTATATCAGATCCAACAACTAGGATATGAAAATCCACCTTCTGATCAACATCCATCACCCATAAAAGAATCCCGCCCATCCACCAAAGACCGAGCATCGTTCCCATAACTAAGGAAACAAGATCCAGATGAATCTTAGTTATCTCTGAATCCAATATTTGGCAAGGAAACATATTCATACTCTTCAAATCCACTAATCGTTCATATGCATGCTCACCGTACTAAGAATCCTGTAGCAAGGGGAAGCCCTTCAGAATCCTCCTAGCGAGAAGCTTCAATGAGATAGAAAAGTGAAAACAGATTCAAGGTCAATACGCATTCACAACTACACTATAGATTGCGAACGGAGCATCTGCTCTGAAAATGATTGACGGAAAGTGATTGCGAATTCCAATAAGAGAAGTGAGGAAAGTAGGTGTGCAGAAAGACGGGAAAGAAAAGAGAGAGAAGGGGGAAGACCATATAGAGTAAATTGAAGATATTGATATTTTGCAATCAAAAATGTACAATAATGAGATATGAAGACATCCTCTTCTCTTCACATGTGGCAACCAACATACAATAGCCACCATAATCATAACCACATTTCAATTCTCAGTTTCTTTAATTCACATCCCTTGTTCATCATCCCATCCTCCCACGTTAAGAAGCCCAAGAAATATACAACTCTGACAATTCCTTCCCAGTTTACAAAAACACTTGAACCCCCCACTCCATTCATTCCAATTACGCCCCAATTCCGCTCCAAAACGACAATCATTCATCCAGTTTTCCCCAGTAGTTATCCTCTACTTGGATAGGAAAGACTCAAACGCCAGAAAATAATGCAACATTAATGGTATCTCTCGCAATCATATATCCTCACCCATTAACAATCACCCACTAACTTTAGTTGATTTCTTGGCTGTACCAATATGGGTGTTGTGGACCTAGAAACAACTTGGTTAGCTCATGGTGATGCTTTCTAGTCGAAGTGTAGTAATCTTACCTTTGTTGCAAACTTCAAACTGGTCAATGTCTCACTCAAATGCGCCTGCAATGGACTAGCCATTACAAACATGAGAGTTTTCGAGTTACCTCCCAACGAGTATTGTAAGAGATAAGTCAACTACGATGCGTTAGTACAAATACTTAAGTCAGATCGGTTATGTGCTCACCCTCGAGTTCCTGTACGGGATATGAGTGCCCTCTTTTCCACTTCCCAATGCTCCAATTACATCACCTAGGCAACTCAAACTCTTGTTGATATTTTGAGTCTCCTTCATTCGTTCACCTTCAGCACCAGACACCTTTAGTCGTTCTGAACCTGCAAGATCAACCAAATTGAGAGTGCCCTCTGAAGTCTCGTTTGTAGTACTGTTGTGTCCGACAAGTTTAAGAATGAAAACTGAGTGTGAACGCGATGATCGCTCATTGGATTTAGTAGCTGCGACGCTACGATTGTTATCAGCTTGCTTCAGGATCGCTTCGACAGCATTCGGGGAATCTAGAACCACGGTCCTTAATCCTGTGACTGTGGTTTGTTTTTTCTGATCGTCATGTCTAATTTCGTGCTTTTTCTTTTCAAAATCTTTGGATGTCCCAAGTAAATCGTGGATTTCTTCATTATAAACTTCCACAAAACTACCTTCCATCTTGTATGTCCACCCTTTCTCCTTCAAATTGGTAGCAGTCTGGTAGATCTGATGTGTTGCTCGTGGAATCATACCATCAGCTGATGACATGGTATGTGTTTTTCCAGCACCGGTTTGACCATAGCAAAATATACAAACATTGTATCCATCCAAAGCACTTTGGACAAGTTGAGAGATCTCCTCGAAAACTTCTTGGTTTTGACTTGATGGCCCAAATACTCGATCAAAAGAGAATGAGTGAGTTTCTCTGGTAACATTTCCAAAACTACTCTTCTTCTCTTTACCAAGAATAGTGAGTTCCTTTGACTCTTTATCAGTGTCAGGGAACGAAATATCTGCGCATTGGCCCTCTGCGCCCTCCTTGAAAGTTGGTCTGACACGGCACATGACTCTAATATTTCCCTTCAGCTCCTGTACTTGATTGAAAAGAATGCGACGGAGAGTTTCTTCCTTAATCAACTTTTGTTTCGAGGTTTCTGCCGAGTCTAGAGCATCTTGAAGTCGTTTCTCCATTTCAACAAAACTGTCTGATTGTGCCTTGCTTCCCGACTCCAAAAATAAAATTCTTGCACGAAGGCTTGCAACTGTAGTTTCCAATGATCCGATAGCGGTAGATGTTTCTGCTCCAGTCTTCTGCATGGTTTCTCTCATGTCCTCGACACTTTTCTGGGCGTTTTGCTTAAGCTCCTGTTCTCGGTCTAGTCGCGCCTTCATTTCCTCGAGTTCGCCCTTCAGGATCTGTATCTCCTGTTCCTTCATCTGAAGCGCCAAATTTAGGCTTTGATGACCTGTTGAAATCTGACTTTCCAAGTCTTGAACTTCACGAAGTCTTCGATTTCGCTCTTCCTCCAACTTTGAATCGTTTCTTCTCTCAATATCACGAACTTTGTCATCGAGCTCAATTGCCGCTTTTCGTTCTACTTCGCGGAGCTCATCTCTTTGGGTACGGAGAAGTCGGTCGATCTCATCGGTATTGTCTCGTCGAATCTTGTCAATTTCGTTTCGATGATCTCGGCTCATGTCGTCCACTTCAATGCGGTGTGCCCGTGTGCTGTCATCGAGATTAGTTGTCGCTGTAAACAGTCGCTGTTGAATCAAATCTAGTCTCTGTTTTGTCTCATCTAAGTCAGTCTGTAAGGTTTGGTTAGAAGATGAAAGCTGTGCTCGGATGCCTTCAAGTTCCTGAACTGGACCATAATTAGCTGTATCCTATGATGATACATCAAGAGTGCACTTACGTCTAGTTTTGTAAAGTACAACGGCTTCTTCAAGGCCAGTTCGTTCCGCTTGAGTTCCGTTCATGGTCGTTTTGAGTTCTGAATACATAGCTTCTATGTCTTCGACACGCTTACGCATGTCCCACGCTGGTAAAAATCCAGGAATGTTAGAACCTTTTGACAAATACGGGTTTTTACTAGGGGAAACTTTGGATTTTTTGCAAGGGGAATTAACAGGGGTAACATAGGCAAACTCTGACTTAGCAAGGACAGGAATTTGGGAAGGCGTTTTCGGAGCTACTGAGCTATAATCCGGTGCCTGGTACAAGACAAGTGCGCCTTCTTCATTGTCTGTTCCCATATCCAGATTTCCTGTACTCGAGGAATACCTGTGGCGGAGGAAGGGAGGCCTTGTTGTGGATGACCTCGCTTGAAAGGTTTTGTTTGGATCAACTTGGTCGTCATCAATTCTAAGTCTACTCATTGCCGTACTAACGGACATCTCTCGAAAGTTTGCACCAGAGGATGGAGACATCAATGATTGGGTTGAATGTTGAGTCCGGAGTTTCTTGTGTTCCAAATTGGAATCCCCCAAAGGGTTTAACGATGGAATCGAAGACAATTGTAGCATACCCTTTCGCTTTCCTCCAGGAGGTGGCATATCCTCCTCGTCGGAAGAATTAGACTCTGTAGAAGGTTGAGATCGAGACTTGGCGATAGATGATTTTGGTCTCGATGTGGTAGATTGGCTGTACGACAATGAAGTTGGTGGGCGTGATCCATAAGCTGATTTGGGTCGACCTGGGCCAACACTACTTGAGAAACTACTACCGGATGTATGGCGTGAAGATACCGATGGTGTTCGAGATGACACTGAGGAGGCAAAGGATCTGGTGCGTGGTTGGGTGGAGGAACTCTTAAGCTAGACATGAGTTTAGTATGAATGTGCATTTCAACACAAAACATCGGTCTATTTTGCTGATTGTGGCATATCTGATGAACTTACTCCAACCAAAGAAGTACCCTTTACTGCCGGTCGTGATACGGAAGGTGTTCGAGCAAGTGTTGTTATGGGCTCTCCAGCTCTCTCAGCTAAAGTCTTGCGCTTGGGTTCTGGTTCATTATCTGATCGAAGCAATCAATCAGTATTTGAGATCGCAATGGTATTGCAATGTAGTGTGGTGATGGTGATAACATACTCGACTTTTCGCTAAAACGCTTCAATGCAGCACTGGGTTGAGGCATCTTTGATGGTAATCGCGAGCGCGCATTTGTAGTTGAATCAGAAATCTCTGCAAGACCTTTTCCTGGAGAAGGTATACGAGATGGTGGTTTAATTTGCGAGGTGCGCATATTCTGTGAACGCGATAAAAATGTCAGATCGTAAAGATCGTACTTGAAAAAAACATTTGTTTATTGACATTGAATTCATACCTGGTTTTCTTCTTGGTACTCCATTTTTAAATAAGTAGCCAAGCTACACGCGATGAGAAAGCTAGAACATATAATTGATAAAGCAATTGGACTAAGGTTAGTAGTACGGCGTCGAGAAGCAATGGTTGTCGTCGTTGAAATATTTAAAATGATGAAATAAATTGAATGTTGTATCTGTCTAACTGATTTCTTGTTGATGAATTAAACTAAAATCTGGTTGCTGGGGAGAATTGTGATGAATAATAATAATTGAAAAAAAAGCTCCCCACCTAAAATCTTTTGAGCCATTCACAAGTTCTAAACCAAAGGAATTTTTAATGCAAGCTAATAATGCACAATGCACAATACACAATGCACAATGATAACTTACACTAAATTTATGCAGCCATTCATAAAGTATCAACCCATATAATTTCACGTGTCATAGGTATAGATAGGTATCTTTTCTTTTTACGAAGTTTTGGAGAATTACTTACTTTCCCATCACCAGATTTTACTTTGACAAAGTCGTATTGGATCGTATCGATACTCAGGTAGATCCTATCGACCTCATAGATAACATCTATAATTTCAAAACTACCACTATAGGTGTCGCAAAGTCAGCGACAAGGTCATGGTATCGTAGCACCCCCCCACACTTTCTACCAATAATCCTTTGGGTCTGGCCCTTCAACGTCGTTTGTCATGGAGAAATATTCACAGTTCCGTGATAGAGGTCAGCAATAGCCCTCTCTCCTTCCTCTTTTTTGCGCATTTCATGTGTCGCATGCTTCTAGAGATAAGGTCCCGTCTAACATATGAATGTATAGGATCCGGAATCGCTCCATTCTTTCCCCTCACATCTCAGAGTGCGGGCATCTATGCTCCCGTCTATCTATTCCTCTTCCTATTCAAATTACCATTCTTCTTCACAGTAGCCTCAACATACTTTCTATTCTTACAATGGTTCCCTTTGGGTTCGCTACCGAAGAAGGCGATATTATGGATGATACTTGGTATACCGGGGGTATGGTGGATAGATTTACAAATTGATGGAGTAAAGAAGGGTTCTTTAGCAAAAAAGCACGAAGGACGAGTACCAGGACCTTCGGACATTATCGCATCTTCATTTACCTCACCTCTCGACTCTCTATATCTTGCCGCCATCTTTGACCCGATATTTACCGTCTCATATCCACACACTCGCCAAGTTCAGAGAATCTCTCTATTAGGCGCAATCCTTCGAGCTTTTCAAGCACCTACAGAACGCCCTCCTAAGGGCGCGAAAATGACGGACTTGACAGCACTTTTGATTCGACATCCCGGGCGAGCTATAGTAGTTTTCCCAGAATGTACAACCACCAACGGAAAAGGAATATTGCCATTCAGTCCCAGTCTTTTGACTGCCCCACCAGGAACCAAGATCTTCCCTATAAGTCTTCGCTACACACCACCAGATATTACTACTCCCGTTCCCGGAACCTATCTATCTTTCATTTGGAACCTCCTCTCAAAACCAACCCATTGCATCCGCGTTCGCATCGCCGAAGTTGTTTACAACACATCGAGACCAGAAAAGCTGGAATCCAAATATCTCAAGAACGTTCTCGATACTCTAGGTGACGACTCCGCCCAAACAAGCAGTACAGATACCCTCGCAAGTCTCGCCGACCAATCCGCAGAACTCACACCCGAAGAACAAAGTACTCTAGACAAAGTTGGAGAGGCACTAGCACGTCTAGGGAGGGTCAAGCGTGTTGGCTTGACAGTAAAAGATAAAAGCGCATTTGTGAATGCGTGGTCAAAAAAGAAGAAGTAGGATATCTAAACAAGTATCTCGCCGTTTAACAGGTCATGTTACGAATTTACGTTTTGGGAGGATTGCACAAAATTGGAGTCGGGATATCCTTTCGAAATTTGGGAGCGATTAGCATAGTTTGCAATTAGTCGGATTTGAAAATAATCTTTACTTTACTTTACTTCATACATTACTTCTTCACTGTTTTGATCTAATTGCCTGTATCTTGTTGGCGTGTTGAATATGTGAGACGTCTGCATTATGGTATAAGATCAGTATCAGTATCTGGAACTGCATGGCTGTTTTCATTCTGTGGAATCATGCCTACAATTCAAAACAAAGCTCCATCTTGAAATCAAACGGATACGAACTTTTTCCAATGCTATAAGATTAAAATTGTTGGTTATTCGATTATAGAAGTTAACATACAAATTCGAAGATAGTGTATAACTTAACACACCTCCTGGTAAACGATATATATTTTCCCAGAGTGCTCATTTCACAATGTAAAAGTCGAACTACTTTATCAGTCAACCTGTGTGGGGGGACAATATTAGATATCTCAACCTCCCCTAGCATCTTTCTCACAACATCCTCTTATCACGTCATTACATCTCTAATCTCCATTCCTATTCTCAATCATGAGAGGAAGAGTTCTCTTGGATCTATCTATCAACTTACTGCCACTTATATCGGCTTACCTGGACTACAACCATCACAATGTGATCTAAAATCATTGTTGAGACCAATAACGAATAATATATAGAGCAGAGGAATTAAAATTTTGGGTGAAAGATTGTCATTCAGAAGGAGGAGATTGAAATGCCTAAGTAATTCCTAGCCATTTACCTGTCCATCAATAATCTTTAAAATGTCCTCTCCTCTAAAGTTGATATATTAAAGAGCAACTTATTGACCGCCAATATCAAACTATTCCACTTTTGCTCTCCTATATCAGAATACTGATCCCAAGACAATCTTCGTCTTTGTAAACAGAGCAGCCTTATCCATCCACTATGTCTCGACCATACAGAGACCATCAGTGTCAAATCTCTAAAGTTCATAGTTAGCTATGTTTAAGGATAGGTCAATGAGAAATATAGACATACCAAAGGGGAATTAAGTCTCAGCCAGAAATCGCTTTCACCAAATTTTCTCGCTCGTGTCCCAGGGAAGCTCATCATCTCCAACAGTCGCACAGAGATACTGACTCCGGTAGCCATATATTCCCGAGATAAATCTGCCCTGATCCAACACTAAGTTACTCTTAAGTAGCTTTTCAAGTTCTGGAAAAATTGCGTCAACGCGCTCCTTGCCTATAACCTCTTGGTTTTCTGCAAGCTGAAGACTTAACCAAACCTCCCGCATATACCATGCAAGCTGCATCTGCTGATAGTATCTACCTGGTTCTTCGGCATGTTCCTCAAGGAATCGTCCCCAGTTACGGTCGCTTGCAGCGTATTTAGAGAGCTTGGAGTGGATGGTTGATTGCAGATCATACACACGCTGGTATGATTTTGTGATGACTTCTAACAAGCCACCCTCCTTAAGAAACCTACTCCAGTGTTCTCTGATTCTGAACCAGAATGAAACGACGTAAACCATTAGTTCTCGAAACAATACTGGATGTCTTAGATCTGCCGCATCGAAAAACTGAGCCATCAACTTTTCTTCCGTGCGAAAAGTAAAAAAATTGTACTCTTTGTATAACAATAGGCAGAGTCTCTCTGATACAATGTGAGTGCTCCTCATAATGCCTGGGCTGTTCCACAAAGACTTGTCGAGAGACTTTGACAATATTCGAAGCAAGCAGAAATTTTCTGCAAGATACCTTAAGGTTTTAAATTCGAAATAGTTCTCAATAATAATGGGCCGATCGTACATTGCATGCACAAGTTTGTTGACTGCATCTACTCTTCGTGGACTCATAACAGGATGATAAGAAAGATCTGTCTTGGGGTTGAGGTCCTGGGTAAACTACCAGCGATTTGAAACAACTGTGATTATCCTTGCAAAAGGAGAAGGGGGAAGAGATATACGTAGGTGATAGGTTTTAGTCTCCATTTCCATGCATCAGACCCCTCTACAAGGATAAAATCATATCTAAAAAGTGATATCGGCGAGATAGATTCTCTATCTGAAAGATTGAAAATATTTTCGAAGTAGGTCGAACTCCATCTTAATATATCAGAATGGACATGGAATTCGCGAATATCGTAAAATGTGATTCGAACGTCTGGCATCATACCAGCATGATAGAAAACCGCTGGAGTCGGTACAACGAGGTCTGCCGCAGACATTTCCATGTTGTTTGAGGTTGAGAGAGGGAAAGAGTGAGAGAAAGAAGAAAAGAAAGAGACGGAAGGTCAAAGTAAGATCAAAATCAAACTGTTCAGATTTCAGATATGCATTTAAAGTGAATATTTTGGAGGGAGACGATGGAGTAGTTTATCCGTAAAAAAATTATTTGGATTAACAAGATGAAGGTGAAAGTGAAAGTGAAAGTGAAAGTGAAAGTGAAAGTGAAAGTGAAGGTAAACAAATGTTGAACAGATAAATAATTTGGAGGGTGCCTTCCCCTTAAGCTTAGCTTGGATTATCATTATCATCATCATTATGGTTGCTATTGACATTGTCTACTATGTACTATGTAGGTAGTAGTTTGATGATATTGGAGATGAGAAATCAGTTATATAATATATAGATATAAATATAGATATAAATATAGATATAAATATAGATATAAATATAGATATAAATATAGTAACTCTCAATTAATCTTTTGACCATTCTTCACCATCTAACCTCAAGTGCTCAGAATTTTACACATCATGACAATCATTGTCCTAGGAACCCTCCACCATCAATTTAGGAATAAAATCACAACGGTTACTACGAGCGATGTGGTCCAAACCTATCAGGAGTGCATTGCATTGCATCCTCTACAGCGAGACTAGGAGTGATACTAATTACGACCTTTGTAGCCATTCTTGCCAACTTTGGGATCATGCAAAAGTCCATGGTTGGACAATGGATGAAAAGATTCATTGATTGATAAATAGCTAGAGGGATCGAGGACTCCAACTGAGATTGTAGGTTAACATCAAAGGTTCAAACGCAGTTTCCACTTGGGTTTTCCAATGGTGGTAGGAGTCACCAGATCTTCAGATATCAATAACAATACCAATATCAATATCAATATCAATCTAGAAAACCTACCGACTACCGGTATGTGTCCATGGATTGGAATAATAGAACAAAAACTCAGAATCAATCGCTTCTTAAATAGTACTATCTACCACGTATTGGTAGTCTGAAGCTATTCGACATTCATACTTTGTATCATATTACCATATTACCATATTACCATATTATGTAGAATGTTGTATTCGGTGAAACACTGGGATGATGTGGTGCGGTGTGAGTGCTTGGGTCAGTGGAGTGACGTAGATCTTATTAGTGTGTAAAATGCCAAATTTAGTGACACGTCGATAGGGGCACATCCACCAATTAACAGGGGTAGCAGCTACCTTATCAGCAGCTCTAATCGTCAGCGCTCTACGAAAGTAATCCCTACTAAAAAACATCCCTTCCTTTGTTTGGAATACTATTCATTCATTCATTCATTCATTCATTCATTCATTCATTCATCAACAACCTTGGTTATAGACTTTTATATATATTATTTGAAATCTCATTCATTCATTGATCAAGATTGATGTAAATATTTCTACAGTTTTCATCTCATATATTCTATTGAAGTGTCGATCATTGTTTCGATATCCTTACATTTGACTGACTCTACGGAGCAACGATAAGCAAAACCATCATGGCAACCAATACAACTTCCTTTCCATCAGTCCGAAAGATTATATCTTTCGCAGGCGGTATTCTATCACAAATTCCTCTCGGACATAATCCATCGTCGGCTTCGACTACTGATGCAATAACTAAATCCTACGAACCATTTGGCAATGCCCACTCTTGCCCATCAGACGTGCCAGTCTCCTGTCATAATAGCACCACAGCTCCCGATTCCTGCTGCTTCATTTATCCCGGTGGTCAACTCTTACAGACACAGTTTTGGGATTACAGTCCCGCTATAGGCCCTGATGATAGTTGGACTTTACATGGTCTTTGGTTTGTCCTATCCTATCCATTGATCTCAACACAGAAACTGATCACATACTCTACTTTACAGGCCTGATCTTTGCGATGGATCTTACCCAACTTATTGCAGACAGACTGCTCAATATCATAATATAACATCGGTTCTCACCGCTGCTTCACAAACGGATCTTCTCTCGTTTATGAATGAATATTGGTTGCCTAACAGAGGTTCAGCAGAGCATTTCTGGTAAGCAGTAATGCCTTTAAACATAGAAGACCTAACTAACAAAATCATAAGGCAACACGAATACAACAAACATGCAACCTGCATAAATACGCTTGCGCCATCTTGCTACGGATCAGGATACGAAACTGGGAACGAAGTGGTAGATTTCTTCACAAGAGCGGTGGAACTATTCAAGACATTGGATACATATAAGGCGCTTGAGAAAGCAGGCATCGTTCCAAGTTACAGTGCGACTTATACGGAGAAAGAGATTCAGGATGCTTTGAGTGCTGTTACGGGGAGTGAGGTGGTTTTGGGTTGTTCATATGGAAGGTTGAACCAGGCGTGGTATAGCTTCAATGTTAAGGGGAGTCTACAGTTGGGAGAATTTGTGGCTACTGCTCCTGTGGGGAAGAGTGGTAGAAGTAGTTGTCCTCGAAGAGGGATTAAATATCTGCCTAAGTCATGAGCGTGGTAGAAGTCGTTATTTTTAAGTTTAGATCTAGTGTAATATGAATATCTTTTGGCATAAACGTTGAAAATCGTAGGATGAACCTATCAGTTATTCGGTGTAGCACTCAAAGGGAGTCCATTGAACACAGTACAGTTTGGTTGCCGAATTCTCGTTGTATATTCCTCTAAGCATACTCCATATATTATTTGGCGGATCTTTCGTTATGAGAGCTGCAGAATCACCAACATCTAACCCCAATATCACAGCAAATAGTATTAAAAAAACGTGACGTTATCTTGTTATCCTTGAAGTACAACGAACTCTGAGTCCTTCATACTGTGTATAAGGTTACTGCAATCTTGATCATCCTACCAGTTGTTTTGCAACACATCCCAAGGTAAATCCTCATCCGGAACAGAAGCACAGAAATACCCTTCAGTACGCCGGCTTTCATCCTTGCATAGTACAAGGTTATTTGTGAAGAGTTTCTCTAGCTTAGCCTGGAGTTCGTAAACAGGCAGCGGTGCATTAAGATAGGCGGGTGCGCTGGTACCCATCATACCATGGTCTTCGCAGTCGAAGTTCTTTTCTAAAAGAGAATATAACGCTCGGTTGTATCTGGATAGGGAAATCCTTTCCTCCATCGACACCATTTCGTCCCAAAGATCATCATCCATTTTCAGCACGTCCTCACGGAAGCAGAATTTGGGAAGCGAGTATATTGCTTCAACGCGTAATCGGGCAATATCCGCTTCAAGCTGACGAACCCGAAGACAAGCCCTAGTAAGGGCCAAAGATGCTCTATCTCCAAGCTGTCTGAATCGATCAGGATCGGTTTCAGAGTTCCACTGAGAGACTGCAAGCACCACGATATCGCGAAATAAAATCGGATTTCGTAGTTTAATGGCCATTTCCAGACACGGTAGTTCGCCATTTATTTGCAAGACAAGCTTAGGACTCATCCATAGAGATGAGAACAATGACGACGAGAGGATTGGAAGACAACAGAAGAAATCGGCTTGTCGAGTCATCTCTAACAGTTGTGTCAGTCCACAAATCTCGGTGGCTATATGATACATAGCACACATAAGCTTATAGAAAGCTTCTGTCTCGCGTACAGCCTCCATCTGTGGCTCTGAGGATTGCTCTGGAAGTTGCCGAAACTTATCGGCTGACTTCAACGGTGAGGAAGACTACGTGAATTCAGTTATATGAAGATTCAAAGTGAGTCAATGGTTCGGTCTGATATAGTGAAGAGACAAGCCACATACAGACGCCATTTTAGTTGGATAGAGACCCCAATCCTCTCCATCCTCATCAATAGCAGCACTGTAGCTGTAGTAGAACTCTGCTGTTGCCGGACCTGGGGTCTTCTCGGGAGAGTCCATAAATTTGCGAAAGAAGGCCGAATAAAGCTTCAGAACAGTGGAATGAACATGAAATTCACCCGAGAATACAACGATACGGGTGTCTGGCCTTTGTCCTTGGGAATCAAATACCTAGTGATCGTATTGATTAGTATATAGTTCGATAATTTAATTTGATGCTAGCAAGTAACGCATACAAACAGATCTTCGGTATCTGGATCCTCAGCACCAATAAGTCTCCTCTTCTTGGAAAGATGCTCCATGTCGAATTTGAACAAGATCTCAATATAGAGAGAATTCAGAGGTTCATAGAACTGTACTTTTCGGGTGTAAACATCGGCAGATAAGATTAGATAGATTGAAGGGCTAGAGAAAGATTATCTCATCCTCAGACCCTTAATTCAACCCCACTTAAAAAAATTGACTAATAATAATCTTTAATTTTTTATTTAAAGTTGATTGAAAAAGTTAAGCGTTTTTGATTATAGCTTTAATATAAAAATAAATAAATTACCAGTGATAAATTAATAATTTCTCAAAATATAATAATAAATCATTTAATAATCATTATTATAACTTTTTTAAAATTGATTTAATACATAAAAATAAATTTTTGAATTATAATTATATATATTAGTATATTATTATAATTTAAAAAAAACTTATTTTCAAATATAAATAAATCAATATTTATTTTTTTGGAATTTAATAATTATGTTTTGTTTTTAATAAATTTATTAATATTTCAAAAATAATATTAATTAAACTTTAAAAGACTTTTGAAATATTAATATATATATTGAAAAATACGCGATAAATTATCAAAATAATAAAAAAAACTTTGAAATTATCAGTAATTACTCAATTAATTAAATTTTTTAAGAAAAATTACTCAATTATTCAAAAAAGAAAAATCAATGCAATTTATACTAGTATATACTAGTACTAGATTAAATCGATTCATTATATTCTTATTCGATTACTAGTAAATAAAAAACTAAATTGATAGACTCTCTTTCAAAGTAAAAGTTTAATTTAATCTTTCAAAATTATCAAGTTTAAAAAATTTAAAAAATCTTTTTAATATTGTTTTTTTGATAATATTATATTGAATTTTCAAGTTAAAATATAATATTTATCTTTAGTATATAAAAATTATATTCTTATTTAATAAGTTATATATATTATGTTTATTATTTTTTAATATAATGATTTATTTATTAATTTAAACTAAATTAAAACTTTTTGTTACTACTACTAGTACTACCGTACGATATACGTTCAAGTTGTATGATGGTAAAAATCTAACTTGTGTAATATTGAGTAATTAATAACTTCAAGTTGAATCTACTAAGAACTAGTATAAATACATCTATGGGATGGCCCGTGCCCCTAGCAATTTTTAAAATACTACTAGTAGTATATTAATATGATTTTTATTTTATATTTAATTAAATATTATAAATCTTAAAATGATTATTTAATTTATAATTACTAGTATTAATAATAAATATTTAAATATAAAAATAATTAATCGATTTGTTTATATCAACACAAAAAATAATTTGTACAAAATCGTCGATTTGGAAGTTATTTAGCAATTTAACATGTGCTTCAATTTTAATTTAACCGAGTAGGGCAATTGAAATTCGATGTGAATGAATTTCTTGAATCAAGAAACTAAAGAAGCAAACCCCAAACTGGGCCCTCAACCATGGTTTTGTTGATGAACTCTAGGTTTGTGGGGTTACCCACCACAAGAATGATATTGCGATCCACTACTCAACTTATGGTGCGGTAATCCGTTTCCAATGAGCCTTCATGCATTAAGCTAACATCAAATCAATGGCTAGACCTCCCAAAGCACTTCGGTCTTGACTCTTGAACGAAGGTTTCAGTCGACCTTTACCTCTGTCAATTTGAGTTCTCTCCGCGGGTTTAATAAGCCAAATGGCGCTTGGTTCTGCTCTCGGTATTTCTCTTCATCTATGCCACACTGGAGGCGCAAACATCGATCCTCTGGTTCGCGCGTAAAGACACCCCAATCTTCCGGTTCTGTAGTATATAAGTTACGATCTTCTGATTCTTCAAATCCCAATCCTACACCCAATTCCTCCAACCGTTTTAGGGTCTTACGTGACCCAAAGATTACTTCTTTTCTTATCTACACCATCGCTGGTGTATGTACATATTTCTTCGTCAGCTACGGCAGTGACCAATATGGCTCCATCGGTACCGCTCTCCCCATTCCTCTACTCCATCGAAGCTTCCTTGACAAGCATTTCATCCTCTCTGAACGCAACTTGAAGGAAGGTCGATACTGGACTCTTCTTACCAACACGTTCATGCATTCGTCCTTCATGCATCTGTTTGGCAACATGTACTGTCTTGTCTCTTTTGGAGCTTCAGTATCTCCCACGACTCTAGTACTCCTTTGGATGGGTTCTGGCATCAGTGCCTCTCTTGGTCAGCTTTACTTTTGGAAGGCTCATGATTCCCCATCATCAGTGGAGAACCGAGCTTGTGGTGCTTCGGGAAGTATTGCTGGTATTGCGACCATGCTTACGACTGTTTATCCGGAAATGAAAATAGGAGTGATATTCTTACCCTTTGTGGAGATACCGGCGAGAGTCGCGATTGCGGCAGGAGCGGTTTATAGCCTTGCGGCGATGAAATATGAATGGCAACCGTCGGTGGGGCACGCAGGACATCTGGGAGGCGCGGTGTTTGGTTTGTTGTGGGGATCCGCGGTGCTGGTTGGGCTGAGGACTGGTTCGCAGCTGGCAATCAAAATGCTTTGATTGGTTTTCCCTTTCTTAATCGCTTCGAAAAGGTTCAACTGCGATGGGTGTTGTTGAACAACCCTTCGATTTTGCTAGATCTATAAATCTTGATTTGTGGAAAAGCTAAACAGATACACACTTAAAAATATCTGCTAGTTAAATACATTATACTAGACAATAAGTATTATTTCTCGAACTATCATGCCGACCCATGCGCACGTACAACACCAGTCAGATCACACAAAGAATAGGAACTCAACATCGAGGTTCTTTCGATTTGAACTTCTACAATACAGATAATTATTGTTACTGTTATTATTATTACTATTATTACTAGATCTATATTTTGAATCGATGAAAAAAGACAAGAAACCCAATCACCCAATATTATGGAAGTGTTCTCTTAAATTTCCTCATAATTCGTATTTCTTAGCAAATGGCCTTCACCTCCGCTTCCCTGAGCCGCATTTATCGCAGAACACTCTGCCAAAGCCGCAGCTATCTTCTTCAACATAGGCCATTGTAACCACTGACCTACCCTCTCTTCGTTTCACTGGTCTCAGGCTCCCCAACATCGCTCATCTCTTTTTCTCCTTCCGCCTTCACAGTACCTCCAATTACTCTTCCTTTTACCTTCTCCTTGAATTCATTCAACTTTGCATTCCTGACTACCAATGACAACAGAACTACCGGTACACTTACACAGATTGCTATGATGAGCAATTTATGCATCGTTTCTTGATACGCGCGGTTGATTGCGGTTCTCTCTGGGCTTCCCATCGCGTACGCTGTAGCATTTTTGATGCTATTATAAATTGCCTTGGCATCACCTTGACTGGCTGCTGGAAGATACGCCGCCAATTTCTTGGGAATATCATGACCCCAAATAGCACCTGCAATGGCACTTCCGACAGCCCCACCTAGCTCTACGCAGGTCAAAAAGACAGCTGTTGCAACGCCAACATTTTGATGGCTTGGTACGGAGGCTTGAACTGCGAGTTGAGCTGGTACATTCAACATTCCACCTCCAATGCCAACAGCAATCTGCGTGCCGACAAGGGAGCCGATTGATGAGTTTTGTTGACGGTAATGAAGCATGAGGCCGATACCCATAAGGTAAACAAGGGCCCCAAAGCTGATGAAGGGCTTGTAGCGTTTAGTGTATTTGATAAGACCAGAGGTTACGATCGATGAAATTGTGGAAGTAAAAGAGAAAGTCTGTGTAATGTGACCTGCGGCAGGAACAGAAAGACCTTGTACGACGATAAGGTAAGAGTAAAAGTATGGCTGGACCGACATGTAGTATGCCACTAATCATGGTTAGTATTATGGCAAGATGTTTGGGGGAGGTCAAGCATACTAAAGTAAAAAAATCCGATACCACAACCTGCACAGAACGTACGAGATTTGAGAAGAGTAAGGGGGATAAGTGGATGAGGGGCCAGTTTCTTGCTGGATTCCCAGACAGGGAAAGCAATAAGACAAACAATACCAAGAACAATCATGACAATGATCTTTGGGTTCGACCATCCACCTGCGGCCTTTGATGCGATAGTGAGTGGAATCAAGATAAGTGCAAACGCCGCACTAAGAAGGATCATTCCGGCAATATCAAGATCGAACCAAATGCTTTTTGCAATCTTCACAGGTCCCATACCTTTCCATGGCGATGGTGCTGTCCGTCCAAGTTTCTTTGCTTTTCTACTATTCAAGAACAAAGACAATGCCAATGGTAGGAATGTAGCTGGCAGTATAATACACCACATTCCATAACCCCATCGCCAGGTTGTAGTCTTGAGGATTTCGTTTCCAATAGGTGCTCCAATCCAGACGGTGACTAAGAAAGGCAAATCGGGCAGACTAGACCATAATGCACGATTGTAAAGATCACTGGTATCAGCAATAAAGATTTGTTGAAGAATTTGAAGACCAGTGGAACCCGCCGAATAGAAGATCTGAGCGGCAGCGTATGTTTGTACGTTTGAGGAGGTAGCTTGTTGAATGTAGCCAATTACGTAGAGAAAGACGCATAGAGAAAATGCCTCGAAACGACCAAATACGTCGGCAACCTTTGCCATAGGAGGTTTTACGACAGCTAAATTACATTAGTATGACGTTAGAAAAGAAGGGGACACTCTCATACAATTTACAACACCTTGAACGACCAACACAGTCGAGATCAACGAATGATTGTTGAATGAACTTGTAGCAAAAACTCCAAGTGAAGCCAGGACTTGTCCTTCAAGTGAGGTGCTGAAGGCAATTAAAAATATGCTGTATATCGCGTCAGTGGTGCTTAACCCCGGATATAACAACAAGCATACCCTATATATGCCATAATCAAACCCCATTTTGTCCAAGTCATAGAAATTGCCTCAATGTTGTGAACACCAGCTTGTGTGTTATTTACTTCCGCACTCTCATTTTTTATCTCGTCTGGGATAGCATGTTGACTGGAGTCTGCTGAAGTGAGAAGAGTATTTCCCGTGTCTTTTGGTTGTTTTGCCAGAGAATCTGTCGAGGATTCGTTTTGCGGGTTTGGACGCTGCATGATTTCGAATGTTGGTTCAATAGAAAATCTAATCTTTCGAAGGAAATACCCAGAAAGAAAATGTAAGTTCTTATATGTCGAAATTATTTTCTGGTTGAATATTTGGATATCATAACGGTTTGTGGGGAAGACTTTTTTAGTGTGAACACCATCGCCATCCTACTTAGGTCGGGCAAATTCTAGCTTGGAGAATTGACTATGACGGCAATGATGAACTTCCAAGACCAAAACCAGCCAATAGCAAACGACTCTTGAAGCTCCAAGCAGTATATCCCGAAACTAACAGCAGACTTTTCCTTAACACGTACTAGACTACCAAGTTCGAAAAGTTCAACCTGCCTACGTGTTCAAGAAATAACAATATAGAAACAATGAAGACTTCCAAGGCTCTAGACTAACCATCCAAGGACTCTAGAAGCTTGGGTCGGAAACCTACACGAATTGATAATCTTATCAGATGGATTGGGAAGACTATGAAGAATGATGAGCTCATGTAATTTCTACCTCCGTACATACCATACCGTTAGTGCAAGTCTAGCCATTGGAGATCTTCAACTATCCAAACCTTACTCAATTCGCTTTTTCTTGCACCAACTATCGATGGAATCCAGAAAACTTAAATCATATAGTTCAATGACGTTTAGATATATACTGAGGGGTAAGACCAAAACATGATATTGAGACCTTATATATATGTAGCAATTAAATGTAGGTTCATATTTGGCGACCAGACCTAGATCATTTAAATCCAAGTTGTAAAGAGTGTACTTCACACCTCTCTCGGTGGTAGAGCATAATCACATCTTTATCAAAATGCCTAGGAACAAATTTAAATAATCATACCGTACGTTTGGGAAATACTGATGGATATTTAAAAAATTCCGACCCTTTTCGCCTGGGGCGACAATACAAAGACCGCGGAAGTATAATCCTGGTGATCGACTCAAGAAAATTAACCAGTATACCAGAGGTTGTACTTATTATTGAAAAATTATTGAAAAATTATATAGTTTCATCTGATCTCAACATTCTAAAACTTCATATGTTGAAGTAGAAACTATATAATCAAAATACAAATTTGAAAATAATGCATAAATCAATACACTCTCTTGATCACCTGGTGATGCAAGAATGAATAAACCCTCTAAGTAGTACAAGTTATTTTATGTCGATATCGATATTGAGCGGATGGATGTGTTCAACGTCCACAATGAAATGAATCCTAGAACTACAAATCGGTTATGGTGATTTTGGTGGTTTTGGTAGACTGTAGATTCGAAGCTCGGTGTGTCATTTAGTAATTGTTATCTCCTTTGCCGTCGTTTCGGCCATTGATAACATTCAGGGGTCTTCATTGTGGTGGCTAGAATTGATAAATGTTGGTTGGGAGTTGCATTATTGCACCAGTTCAGTTCAGCTTATCTTTCCAGATAACTTGAAATACTTATACGTGAGGTTAGATTAGATTTGATCTTCCTGGGACATAGTTGTCAACTTCGAGCCGGTATGTATATAAATCCCATCACAGTCCGCATACCTGCAATACGATACAGTGAATCCCCAATATTCACCAATGAACATGTTCAATATGACCCCCGTCCTCGGTGAAGTCCGGTCCTATCAAGCCAGCGATAAGTAATCATAAGTAATAAGTAATCCCGGGGCCGATCAAAGTGCCAAGCTATCTTATTAGGGCAGCTGGTCCAGTTTTTGCCTTTGAAATTGACAAAACACCCATTACTCTTTGCAAGATCTAACTGAATACAAGAAGGAAGATAACGTTGAGTTGGAGATAAGTGTGATAAGAAACGGTCTAGATATATGCAGGCAAGGGGCAGGACGATAGTATCGTGAACTCTAAGGTGCACCAGGAGTGGGGTAGAAAGGGTAGAAAGGGTAGAAAGGGTAGAAAAGGCTCTTCAATCCTTCAGTCCCCGTAAATCCTTGATAGGTTCATGGTTCCACCTCGGTCCCTACTTATTACTTTAGTACGTCCACCAACATAATACTATAGGTGATATTATTACTTAAGTGAATTGATAGAAGCGAACTTGCTTTTCTTCCAGAAGTTCTTTTTTTTTTCTCTTGCGAGCTTCAACGATCTCGACAACTCGTGTATTCGAACTTCTTGTTCTATCTTTCTTGCAGCAAAGAACTTTCATATATGCCAAGATTGATATAGGCCCCTCCCCGAGCACTTGCTTGTGCCGGAAAATTTCCCACATTTTTCTGCCACTTGACACCGCCAATCATTATTCATTATGCAGAACTTCAAATCTCAAGCTGCAAAGAAAGCTACAGCTTTGAAGAATGGCTTCAACAGTCGTCAAGGATTCATTGATCTTATAACAGTCCGCGAAACCGTTCTCGATGAACATGGCCACTCAGCAGACAATCACAAGAATTCCCGCTGGTCAAATGAAGACTTGGACCCTACACCGCCTTCCCGCCGTACATGGCGATGGTGGAATTTCGTTACATTCTACCTAGGAATTGGAATGGGAAATTGGGTTTGCAAGTTTTAGGTCCCTTGTATAAATGGTCAATTACTGACTTCCCAATTCTATAGTGGGCTCTACCATGGTAGGAATAGGATTGAATTGGTGGCAGGCAATTGTGGTTATTTTTGTCAGCCAGCTTATAAGTTCAATTGCTATGTTGTTCAATTCGAGGTTTGTCATAGATTGCAGCTGCATAGAAGGACTTGAGCTGAAACCCCTTCTCATAGATGCGCAAGTGTATATCACATTGGCTATCCCGTCGTGGCCAGAAGTGTTTTTGGAATGTGGGGAAGCTATTACTTCGTTGGTGCCAGAGCTGCATTGGCAGTTATTTGGTATGGTGTGCAATGTAAGTTTATTGATATCCGGATTTAGGTGGCTTCTCGATTTTTGGGCAACGATTCAACCTCCATTGGTTGTTATTTTCTAGACTGTTACTAATATGACAATAATGAACAGTGTTTTCTGGCGCAAGCTTCATGAGCAATATTCTTCGATGCATATTTGGACACAACTTCACGGATATTCCCAATCATATACCTGAATCTATGGGTATCACTTCTGCGAACATGCTGGCATTCTTCCTCTTCTGGCTTGTACATTTCCCCTTCTGCGCCTTTCGCCCATACCAATTGAGAGCATTTTTCTGGTTCAAATCCATAATTGTTCTTCCAGCTGTTTTTGGGTTATTTATATTCTGCATGGTAAACACCAAGGGCAACGTTGGATCTGTTTACACGTCCACATTGGATAAAGGAGCGGCATATGGATGGTTTATCATGTATGGCATTAATAGTGGCATGGGCAATACTGCGACACTCATTACCAATCAACCGGATATTGCGAGATGGAGCTCAACCAGATCAGGAGCACAATGGTCTCAGCTTTTCACTCAGCCTATCGCAGTGACGCTGTCTGCGTCTTTGGGTATCTTGGCTACAGCTGCAATCAATAATAGTTGGGGCTTGGATGTATGGAACCCCTGGGATCTTCTCTCTGCTATTCTTGATAGGTACTGGTCAGCGAGTACCCGTTTTGCGGTATTCCTTTCTGCATTTTCTTGGATGGTTTCGATTCTTGGAACAAACATTGCAGCCAACATGATCCCCTTTGGTTCTGATAGTACGATGCTGTTTCCACGCTTTATCACAATTCCTCGGGGCCAGTTTGTGGTTGAGTTTCTGGCTTTCGCAATCTGCCCCTGGAAGATTCTGGCCTCTGCCAGTGTCTTTACAACTTTCCTTTCGGGATATGGAATTTTTATGGCAAGTGTAGTAGCAATAATGATCTGTGAATGTGAGTCCCCCCGGTCTCATGCTGTTGTTATTTTTCTATTGGTCAAATCTTGGAGTTTGCGTATTCTTCATTGTTTTGGTCTCAACTTCGAGAAATCAATTTGGTCTACTCGATACTAACCGGAAGATAGATTATCTCCTCACTAAAGGTAATGTCTTCCTTGGGCATCTTTACAATGGCACCAAGACGAATAGACATTACTACTATCACCGTGGCTGGAATATTCAGGCGATTATAGCGTACGTAGCAGGTATAGCACTGCCATTTCCTGGATTTGTTGGTACCCTAGGCCCATCAGTTTCGACCTCTGCCACAAACCTTGGACGCCTCGGTTGGTTATTATCGTTTTCTGTCAGCTTCATTCTCTACTTTGCCATTTGCCAGGTATGGCCAACAAAAAACCAGAAATTGATCCGCGAGATGGAATTGGGTTGGGAGTCGCAATATGGAGACTTTATCGTGGCAGAGGATGGAACTCGAATTGTAGAAGAGGGCGATATCGTTCGGGCTATAAGTGATGGATCTGATGGAGAACGAAAAGTATATGAAAAGCACTAACGACATGACGGCAAGTTGATTTACGATAATGATTCAAATTCTATATTCATGACCCCTCATGCATATAAGAATCAATTATACCTATACAATTCTCTTCTCAATTGCAGGCTAAATGTTCCCCATTGCTATTTCACCTGAATTGATATGTACAACAACAATATTTGCATGCAGTACGACTTCCCTCTCTTGAGATCTTTTAGGGGCTTGAAGACAAACTTAGGGCACCAACATTTACCTCCGAATAAGAACAGTGAAAAAAGGCTTTTCCAGGTAACTCCTATCTTAGGGTTAAATGTTCTATCTAACCTAGTTCTACCAGTGGGTACCGTACTACCGACAAAGCTCGAGCCTCAACCTTGGCTTGAGATATTAACTAGAAAGCAGCATGCGCCAGCCGTCACGAGATAAGGGAGAAAATAACATATCCTCCTAACTAGTATGGGCGGTCCTACTTAATTCATATGTACTCATATACGTCCCGGTAATATATCTACTACATTAGCACCTTGGAATACATTATGCTAAATTGGTCAAATCGCCAGTAAATCGTTGCACAACAATCTCAATCAAGTGGGGTTTCATTAGTGGAAGAAAAAAAAGTTAGATATTATATAGTAGTGGGACCATAAATAGATGAATTTTGAATTATAATCTGAAGGAGGGGCATTCTTCGCTATCTTAACTATCCTGTCCTATCCACAAACGGCAACAACACTACTTCTCCCGCATTCTCTATCGACCTTAGAGTTCTACGCATCAATAGCTTTGAACACTTAAACCCCCGTCTACTATTCCTCAACCTCCGATCTCAGGAATCGAGAACTACGACGATGAATTCATTATGGAGAGAAGAATTATATAAACCTTCCTCGGCTTGTGAACTTGCTCCGCATCAAGCACTAGAGGCCGAAGTCATTCCTGACAACACTTTCCCATCCTAACTTGGCATTCCGAGTGGTATCACCCAAAGTCAGTTCATTGATTAATTTTCTCAGGATTTGGATAACGAGATCAAAAATTTGTCTCAATTCACTGAGGATATCACCGCTGCTCCATTTGATCCAGAGTCATGGCTTAATCGAGGAAATTGTCTCCGTCGCTTAGGCTTTCCAGAGCTTGCCGTCAGTGATGTTTATAAAGCTCGACTTCTTGTGGACGCAGCATTGGCAAATGGTTCCGACATAGGTACCAATGCATACGAAGCATACAGTAGAAAGATTTATCAATTACATCAAACACACCCCGCGTGGATTCCGAGGAAGGCACTAGTTGCTACACCGGAACTGCTGCGAGGACAAGTCACGTTTTTGCTAAAGAGGTTGGAGGTTCAAATATGGACAGACTTAATGGAAGGGTTGATGGCTTCAAACTCCTGCACAGATTATCTCGCCGTGAGCAAGGATGCTGTGGCTAAATTCCCAGATGATGAGATCTTTCCTTCAGAGGTGAAGAATGCGGAATCCTGGTTTGAGTAGAGACAAAACATCCTTCAGAACTACGTTGATGGTGGGGAAATGACAGCAGAGGCTGTGACAACTACCCTTCACAATGGGGGCGTTTATCCTACTGCGTACCCATGGATGACCGAGGAGTTTGTCGCTAGGTCCAATGATTCTATTCAAAAAAATAGCAACAGAGTTCGACTCGGCATCCTCAAATTGTGTTGTATCTCGAAGCACAATTAGAGATATCAAGAGCGAACACCAATCGATTAAAGATGGTTCTGATGGTCAGGATACTTCCGAGAATCAAGAATCCTTCAAGAGTCAAAAGCTCCTAGGAAATGATGTGCTTGGTGTTATTGCAACGAGAGATATCACTGCTCAAGAAGCAGTCCTCATTGATCCTACACTTGTTGCTGTAGTTAACAGCGCGGATCGTTGCCCAAGTTGCTGCGGTCCTTTCACAGATAAAATCACAAACTCCTGCTGCTCAACTTCTTATTGTAGCTCTGTATGCTCTGAGAATGCTCTGAATAATTTCCACACGGTCATCTGTGGTAAAGATCTAGCTTTCCTAGATGCACACGACAATTCGGCGACACGTACGGACAGCTCTTTAGAGTCTCAACTACTCCTTCGCGTCTTGGCCATGTCTATCGAAGAGGATTGCTCTCATCCCCTTGATACTTCGATTATTACTCGCCTTACTCCAGCTTACAATACTAACAATCCTCAGCTCATTAGTTTCAGTTTAAAAGATTATATCATAACACCCAACCGCATTCTTCGCGAACTTGGTGTTGACATATTTACCAACCATCTTTACGATACTTGGGTATACATACCATTAGATGTCGTATGCAAAACAACAAACATGGCCAGGGGTTTGATGAAGTTCGTGGCACCGCGATAAATCCTCTGTACTCCATGTTCAACCACAATTGCGATCCGAATGTGGATTGGAGACATGATAATGAGAACAGTACTGTAGCTTTATTTGCTGAGAAGGACATCAAACAAGGAGAGGAGATGTTCATTTCATATATTGAGAAGGGCAAGAGTCGCGAAGAAAGACAGGCGAAACTAATGCCTTGGTTTGGCATGCAGTGCGCATGCCACAAGTGTGAGCAGGGGGGTGAGAGCGAAGTGAATGTGTGATTTTAGCTAGGCATTTGATTTAATATCCTCAGAAACATTCTTCCTCTTAGAATTGATGATCACAATCAAGGGAGGTTACATTAATGTACTCATTCCAACCTGGAATTATCATGAACATATTCATTTCTAATCTTTCCAACTACTATTTAAATTGATTACTCATTACAACCACTAGTTAAATGTATTTGCTTCGCCAAAATGATTTGGGTTATTATGATGAGTTATGCCGCGAGTGAGAAGAAGCGAGAAAAGCAAGTTACATCTTTTGAAATAGAACGGGAAACCCAATACAAATATTCACTCAGTATACGGTATACTAACAACAAATAGGTATCAGTAGTTTGTGGGCGGCGGCGGTTCACCAACCAGAGGGTTTGAGACTATATCGCATGATGTTCATCGACTTCGATGGTCTGCTATGAATCATTTCTTTTCCAGTCGATCTATAGCAGCCATCGAACCGATGATCAACTCTAAAGTCTCTCAAATGTCCGATATATTCCGTTCTTACATGATTTCCAAGGCCCCCCTTGAACTACGTGTTGTGTGCTCTGCACTCACATTAGATGTCATCTCAGATTACTGTTATGGAGAGTCATTCGGTGCGTTGCTTAACCCAGAGGTGGCTGAAGAATGGCATTACACTCTGGAGCAGATAATGTCGAAATGTCTATGGTTCCAACACTTTCCGATTTTGATAAAGATGCCGAATTGGATGCCAGATAGGTGGGCTGGGTCAGTTATGAGACATCACACGGTCAGTCTAACAGTCGATCTAACCCGACCATTTCTGATTTTCTCAAACAGAACTCCAGACGGAAAGTAGGGCGAGTTCTCCGTCACGAAGATGCAGATTCAGCTCGCCAAGATACCATGTTTCATGAATTCCGTGATAGTGATCTCCCACCAGAAGAAAAAACTCTGACCCGACTTGCTGATGATGGTAATATTTTTATTGGTGCTGGGAGCGAAACAACTGCTCAAACTCTCGGGATATTGATTTACCACATGCTAGATAACCCAGATATGCTAGCTCGGTTTATGGAGGAAATAAATGGAATAGTGGGTGAAAGAACTAGGGCAAAATTGGAACAATTACCTTTTGTGGTCAGAGTCTTTTCCCATCCTACAAAACTATACCATAACTCGAAGAGGGCTTAACTCGTTTACAAATAGAACGCAACCATAACCGAAGCTTTAAGAATCGCTAGTGTTGTCTCAACAAGCCTACCCCGAGTAGCACTAACTGAAGACCTTAAATTCCAGAAACGGACGATTCTTGCTGGTGTATGTATTTTTCGTTTACTAAATCCGTTTACTAACCGCAACTTATATAACAAGACACCACCAAGCATGTCCTGTCTCTTCATTCACCATTCTCCGGTGATCCTCCCATCTCCGGAGAAATTTGATCCAACCCGCTGGCTTGAAGGCTCAAATCCCGAGTACAACCTGGAGAAGTATTTCATGCCCTTCTGTAAAGGGAGTAGAGCATGTCTTGGAATTAAGTACACAGGCTCCTTTTTACTCCTCTATAACTTTCCGTCAAGATTTCTTGGGGCATAAGGATCACTAATTTGAAAACAGCTTAGCATATGCCGAGCTTTATTTGGCGGCAGCTTATTTGCTTACAAATTTCGACCTTCAACTTTATGAGACAACAATCAAAAATATAAAGATTGAAAAAGTAAGCCTTGTTACAGCACAATCACCGGAAAGCAAAGGAATTAGAGTGATGATTACCAAAGATAGAAGTGCAGAGTGAGGGCTGAATGGGAGTTATGTTAGATTCTAATCAGTAACTGGTTTCTGGGTAGTATAATGAGCAGTGGCATCCAGGTCTTACTGTACCCATTGATATGGCGAGGTTTGTGGGAGTTCAGTTGCATAGCTGTGCTGAGCGAGACGATTCTCATAGTCAATGTTTTTTTGTAGTGCCTGGTTCGATTTGAACATTACGAATTGTGATATGCATTTATCAAATACTTCAGATTTCTTGTGACGATTACAATTGTCATGCATATGCGTTTGTAATTAAAAAATGATCGAGAGATCTATTGTAATGATAGGATTTTAGATGGATAAACATAGCTTCAAAGTCGAACTTCGGAGTATTGTAGCTTCCCTATAATTGACCTGTATACAACTTTATAGTCTGTTCTATATTATGGAGATAACTCTAGCCTAAGATGAGCTTGCACCACCAGCTTTCCCGCTAGTAATTTCTGGATGAAGTGTCTTCGTTCCGTATACTAAATGCGTGAATTGTAAGCAGCTTGTTTACAAGACGCCCCTTTCTATAATCGGAGACTTGTCGAGTGCGGGAGCGAAAGGTGTTTCGATGCATACCGGGTAGTTCTGTGTCAGCGGTTGGAAGAGTAACTATCACGTCTTGAACCGTAACTACCAAACCTGTTACTTGGTCATTCGGAACTATAGATCCGTCTCCCTATAATGAAAATTAGTATCCGGGTTTCAATGACCTAATCAATATCACAAAATTGAACGAACCTTCTGCACCGCCCAGCTCAAATTCTCTTTCAAATACTCCACGGTTGAATTTGTGTCAGAATTGTCGATACTTTTGAGTGCCTGGTCCAAAGAGAACTCGTTGTGAAAGGTTAATGCTGGTTTACTTCCCCTATAAGCAACAGGTGGCTGAAGCACAAAGAATGAAGCTACGAGGTTTCCTTCTCTGACGTATACTTTCACTGTGTATCGTTCATCCAATGCGGTCGAAAGAGCTTGAATAGCTACCGACCATTCTCTCTTCTCCTCTCTCTTGACCTTCGAACTGGTAAATATTCCTCCTGGATTATACAGTGCATTTACTGTTGCGGTAACATTGGCAGCAAAATCGGTAGCATAGGTAATGATAGAATCTGGGACAGAAGGATACGAGTACCCGAATGTACTAGTGTAGCGAGAAGCATCAGATGTCCAAGGTGTAACTCTATCGGCAGCGTAGAAAGGAGTCAATGGTGATGAAGATGTATCGGTTGTGCCCACAGCAATGGTGTAAGTGCCAATCTCTTCAGCCTCAGGAAGTAAGTAGACATCAGGATTTATGGCTTCCCATATGGCGAATAATCGATCCACGTTAGCGTGGTGTAACCAGAACATGGGATCAAAAGCCGAGTAACTCAGCTGCGACATATGCCCATAAGGTCCACCGATAGCTACATGGACGGCACCATGTGGATTTTCGAATGATGTGCCTGGTGAAACTTGAGTTGCCATGTTGTAAAATGCTGTACTTTTCGCAAATACAGAATACTAATGAGATCACTTTCAATATCTCATCCAAATGTGTATATCAGAGTAATTTACAACCATGCTCATTAATCCTTCACCACCCAAATAATCATTCACAATATCCGGTTGCGAGGTCCCCTGAATGGCCTTATCTGGGGATTTAAGCGTTGTAGGATCTTGACTGAGGTCTTGATCAAAAACATTCACATCTGTACCATTAAGGGAACCAAGTTGAGTTTAGCGGAAATTGCTGGAACTTGTATAACAACAGAGGATTGGCCACCCGCGGGTTGCTTGGCCGAAAGATATCTCGATCCCGAAATGTCTGGGCATCACAAAAAAAGCTTATGCATTATCAACATAACAAACATAAATCATATGAACACATTTGTGCCCATAAAACTTCATCACTATCCCAATCACATAGTTGGATGTGAGTGAAGGAGTCATGTGGATGACGTTACGATATGCAACAAAATACCATCAACCGCATTCTTGTTATTTGAGGCTGAATGGCTAGGTTTGATGATGGAAGGCGCTAATTGTTGTGGGGAAATAAGCTTCGATGAATAGTACAGCTGACAGTCATTTCAGTAGCTCCAGGCCTCTACTTAATGTTGAGCTTATTAGATGTTTTAATTGTGAAATCGGGGGTTGAAATTTCAAACTCCCCTCCGATATCTCGAAGACAATGCTCGACGTTTGTGATGTGATTCATATGCTGAACCAACCAGGTATTCCTGTCACAATCCAATCAATGATCCAGTCGTAAGATCCTTACGCTTGGAGTATCATAAACCGTAGCATGGAGATGGAATACCTCCATTTAAGCCCGACACCGGCGCTATGTTGAAGAACAAGGAATGAGGTTTAGGGAAGAGTCAGATTTTCGATTGTGTGGGTAGTTTCAGGGACTAGATGCGCAATCTGGTTTGGATCGCGCATTGCTATCGTGAGGTCGTCGGGTAATCTGCCAGAAAGCAGAAGATTCTATGACGATTTTAGTAGAGATGGCTTAAAAGAATATTGTGAACAAACCTTTTTAACATTCTCAAACGCATCTTCCTTCTCAGTATAATCCCTAATGACCAAGCTTGTATTAAAGTCAACATATACTCTTGTATCTCTGATTCTTACAAGAACATTGTCGAGCCTCATGAACAAACGGCATAAGAGAAGCATACGATCAGGCATGACTCGGAGCTTGCAAGAGAAGACAGATATTCCATTATCATCCAGCTCGCTCTCATATAGAACAACCTCTTCGAAGAATAGGATTGGATCAGGACGTTTGAGAAGTGCAATAGGTATTGGTTCGGCACCATCTGTCGTGAATGATTTTCCTTCGGTTATTGTACCTTTGTAATTGGTAGTGTAAGACCAGTCGAATGGCTTAACTATCTCTTTAATCCCTTCATGGGCTTTCTCTCTGATCTCGTTAGAAATGATTTGTAATGAATAGGGTGTTGCTAGAATTCTAACCTGCTACTAGACCATTCTTTGGAATATGCAACCTTTAACATATTCTTGTCTGTTTTATCTACTAAATCCAGGGCGTCATACGCATTGAATCCCATTCTCCAGCCACTCTTCAAATGTTTGATCGACACCATATTATCGCCAAAGATCATCTCAGGAACTGGTATACCAAGTTTATTCGACATCTCATCTATTGGTCCAGATTTAGAGATTGGAAGTTTGCATACACTAATCTTGAAACCTTTCTGAATATGTGATACGGTAGCAGTCTCTGTATCATGAGGGAACGGGTAAGACTCGTTGATGAGACCGTTGAATGCCATGATTGAGAATCCAAAGTGGGAAATGTGAAGACGAGAAAGATTGTTGAGTTAGGGGAGTGACATGCGATATGGTATGTAGAATGGTCTGTACGATTATTCGGGTGGAGCAAGTAGATGTTGTAGGTAGCTAACACAAGTAAGTATCAAAGTATTGGACTCGCCGTTGCGATACAATCTTTTATTGGTGTATGGAATCTGTGCTATATGTCTTGCTGGTGCTGGTGGGGGGCACCATTTCCTGCTTAGGTAATCAATGCAATGATACAAAAGAGCTCGAGCTGAGAATGGTTGTCTAGTCAACCTTTAGTGCCAAAACACTAAAGAACAATAAACGTGCTTCAATTGCTGTAGTCTTCCATTTTTTCTTCGATCGAATTTATAAGATCTAATTCTTTTCACCCTCAATCTCACATTTACTAACATAGCAGTGGCAGTATATGCTTAGCGCCATAGATCTGATATTTTTTTCATCTCCATCATTTCTTTCCTTTTGCGACAGCTACAAGTAACCATCACCACCACCATTATGGCGACTCACGGTCTTGAATCACGTTTTGAAAGGATGTCGGTCAATGATGAGAATGACCCAGGTGAAGGAAAGAAATACAAATCAAAGGTAACAATTACTAAAGAGAAGCTTCCAACCTCAACCCTAACATATTACGGTAGATCGCAGCAACTTCATCCTCCACGTCTAGCACCCAGCTATCTCAAAACGCCAACCGTGCAAACCTTCTCAAGATTGCCCTCCAGAATCAAAATACAAATATAGTCACAACTGTCACGGTTCCATCCCAAGCACAATGGCGAGCTTCAGAACAACAAGGGCCTGGGTCACCATTACGAAAACCAGTTGGAGCCTCTCGTGAATCAGAAGAGATTGTGAAAGCAGAACGCAAATCGAACCCGATTTATCAAGAGCTAGCACCAATTAAACAATTTCACCTCGGGATGTTTGAAATAGGTCGCCCCCTAGGAAAAGGGAAATTCGGCCGTGTATACCTGGCAAGAGAAAGAAGTAATGGATTTGTATGTGCTCTGAAGGTGCTACACAAAAATGAAATACAAAAGGGAAATGTGGAAAAGCAGGTTCGAAGAGAGATCGAGATTCAAAGCAATTTACGGCATCCTAATATCCTCCAACTCTATGGTCATTTTCATGACAGCAAAAGAGTCTTTTTGATTCTTGAGTTTGCAGGGAAGGGGGAATTGTATAAGCATCTTCGTCGAGAGACAAAGTTTCCTGAATGGAAAGCAGCTCAGTACATCGCGCAAATGGCTGCAGCGTTGAAATATCTTCACAAGAAGCACGTCATGCATCGAGATATTAAACCAGAGAACATTCTTGTTGGCATCCATGGTGAGCTCAAGATCGCCGATTTCGGCTGGAGTGTCCATGCCCCAAATAGTCGTAGAAAAACGATGTGTGGAACTTTGGACTATCTTCCGCCGGAGATGCTGAAAGGAGCTGATAGCTACTACAATGAGAAAGTAGACTTGTGGAGTTTGGGGGTTCTGATGTATGAGTTTCTGGTTGGGGAGGCTCCATTCGAGGACACCCCGATCATGACACAGAGGAGGATAGCAAGATGTGAGATGACTGTACCAAACTCTGTTTCGCCAGAAGCAAAAGATTTGATTAAAAAGGTAGGTTCGATTTAGCTACATTGCGATAATCCCACTAACAAATTTGCGATAGTTACTTGTGCTTGATCCCGAAAGACGAATTCCTCTCGAGCAAGTTCAAAAGCACCCATGGATAATAAAGTATTGTGTAAAGGGTGAGAGAGCGACCATGCGAGAGTCAAAATCTACCGGTAGTAAGTCTTCAGTAGATTCTCCGGATTCTCCTGATTCACCAATAGACTCACCTGATAATGAATGATGATTTATGATTTGAGCATTGGCGTTAGGGGTGGGGATTTTCTTGCTGTTCTATTCTCAAAGTAGCTGAAATGCATAGGGTCGTGGAGTTCTTGTTTATATATTCCCTGTACGCGGCGCTTATCCCGACATATAATTCCAATACCAAATACACATTGTGACTCCTGTCCTTTTCTACCTTGTATTACACTAACTTGTGCCTTGTATTGATGAGCAAGTTCACTTGTAAATTTCATCGAATGGTCTTGTATCAGAATAACATGAGTCCCAAACCTCATTGACCACCTTGAGAGCTTGAACTTCATCCTTACACCATGGTCTGCACATCACAGATTTCACTGCTCTCGAGCGCACACAGTTCTGATGTTGCTGGGTGAGTTTCCAGTTATTTCTCGTCCAAAATTCTCTAGACCACCTGCATTCGCCGCTCAAACTTGATGCCCTGATCTGCAATGTCACTATCAGTTATCGCTCCTCTTTGAAGGAAAGAAAAGCAAACCTCTGTACAGGCTGCATGCCTCAAATCCCCATAATCCACCTTCCACCTTAAATGATCCCATGCATGGACCATCTCATGCGCCAATGTATCCTCCATATGTTTACTATCTCTCATCTCATTCGCACATATTAAAATCCCATAGTCCGCGTTGAACCCTCCGGCTTGCCTCACTATCTTCCCATCCTCTGTTATCCTGGCCGGGCATCTTCTGCACCGTATATTATCCTTATCTAGTTTCCCATTTAATTCTCGAATATTCTTTTGCATGAAAATCACAATGGGTGAGTAATTTAGATTGTAGTCTCGCCATTCTTCGCATCGCTTGCAATCGCGTTTTTCATGGCGGATATAGGCGTCTTCGCGGTAGAGAACTTGATGTGCGGGGGGCATGGTACCGAGGAGGATTGAAAACCAATTGCGCATTCTAGCTGTAGGGTCGAATGGAGGGTCGTTCGCCTTTCCCAAATTGGAATTGGGTAGAGATTTGTCTTCATCTTGGGACGCCATTTCGAGTCAGATGCTGTTGGGAACTTCGATCTCTTGAAAAGTAACTTAACCGGCGTTGATATGAGATCGAATATCATGTACTCGGTTAAATTAAAATTGAAGCACACGCTAAATTGCTGAATAACCTCAAAATCAATGATTTTGTACAAATTATTTTTTGTATTAATATAAATAAATCGATTCATTTTTATAAAATTATTTGAAATATTAAATATACATTATTTTTGTATTTAAATATTTGTTATTAATAATTAAAAATCAAATAAGAATTTTAAAATATATAATACTTAATTGAATGAAAAATAAAAATTATATTAATATATTATAATTTTAATTTAATTTAAATTTAATAAATTATTATATTTAAAATTAATAAAAGTATATCATATAAGTAAATAAAAATAAAAAATGTGTATAATATAAATATTATATTTCAAAATTCAATATGATATTATTAAAAAATCAATATCAAGAAAATTTCATTTTTTAAAAATTTTAGAAATTTCAAAAATATTAAAAATTTATTGAAATCAAATTTATATTAAATAATATTTTAACATAATGACTATAAAAATATAAGTTATTAATATATATAGAAACTTAAATCGATTTTAATAATTTTCAAAAATTAAAATTATAATAATATTTATTATTTATAAATATTATATAAACTTTTTTTAAATTTTCAATTGAAGTTATTATTATACTATATTTTTTATATATTTTTAATATATTTAATATTTAGTATATTAAATACAAAAATATCAATATAGTAGTATTCAAGTTTATTCTTATTATCTTTTAATATAAAAAATTAAAAAAATTAAAAATGAAATGAAACTAAAATATCAAATATTTAAATTAAATTAAATTAAATGATATTTTAATATAATATTATAAATTTATAAAAAGATAGTTCGATTAAAAAATATATAGAACTTGAAAGTTGAATTGTAAAATTATTTAAATCAATTACAACTTGAATGATATTAATAAAGATATAAATAATTTGAAATAAAATGTTTTATATAAAATTATCGATTTTAAGATTATTCGGCAGTTTAGCGCGTGTTTCAATTTTAATTTAACCGAGTAATGTAATGATAATAATTTCTTTGAGAGGTGACTAGTACTTTTATCGGATTCTGCCAGGTTATCGATAACCCCCCATAATGAATAAAAACATGACAAGAAATTCCTATTGAAGTACGAATTTATGATTATTTCTTTGACACTACAATTTAATTTACAGATTTCGGCATAAAGCTTGATAGGAAGATATGCATAGGACCAAGATGAAATCATTTAAACCTTTGACTATTGTTATCAAACTTGGTATGATATCTCTCTCACCTTTCTTCGTTTAAAAAAAATGCTGAGTCACGGGGTATCACAGGAACGAGTTCTATCGTAGATGAAAAGACTCATGAGCCACTATTGAGTATCTTGAGTCTGATCGTTGAGACTGCCGTAAAACTACACAAAGATGGACATAAAGTCATTGTTGTGTCATCCGGGGCTATTGGGGTTGGACTAAGGAGAATGGACCTAGATAAAAGGCCAAAACATCTTCCCCGAGTGCAGGTGGGCTTTCCTAAGGAAGAATTTTTTTCAATGTATTTCACTAAAGTAGTTTTCTAGGCATTGGCAGCAATAGGACAATGTCGTCTCATAAGTTTATGGGATAGCTTGTTTGTGCATTTACAACAACCTGTTGCACAAATTCTACTTACAAGAAACGACATTGCCGATGTAAGCAATCCAGTCCTATCAAATGACTTTCAATTTACATATCATAGCGAACACAATATCGTAATGCTCAAAACACATTGCATGAATTACTTGAAATGGGTGTCATTCCTATAGTCAATGAAAACGACACAATTGCTGTCAGTGAAATCAAGTTTGGAGACAATGATACTCTTTCGGCAATAACAGCCGCAATGGTGCACGCAGATTATTTATTTTTAATGACTGATGTGGATTGTCTTTATGATAAGAATCCTCGATCAAATCCGGATGCACGAGCAATCGAAGTAGTTGAGGATATCTCTGCATTACAGGTTGATGGTATGTATATCATGTCTCTGTTCTTTCTTGGACTCCATCCAATTGACATCCAAATTTCAGTCTCCAGTGCTGGTTCTAGTCTAGGCACAGGTGGTATGTCGACCAAGATTGTGGCTGCTCGACTTGCAACTTCTGCGGGTGTTACAACTATTATAACACGCTCCTCTAATCCCGGAAATATTGTCAATATAGTTCGGTATCTACAATCTCTTAGAAATCCTTCATCTGGCAACGAAGTCAACAGTCCAGATTCTTTACCTCAAAATACCGAACCTCTCACGCAGTCTAGTTCTGCTCTCTCCCTTGCTGCGACAGCTGCAACTTCAATCGAAGCACCTCTACATACGAGATTCATCCCCTCTCAACAACCTATTCGTGATCGCTACTTCTGGCTTCTACACGGGCTATCCCCTCACGGAACCATTTATATCGATGTGGGTGCTCATCGAGCGTTAACGGCTAAGGCTGGTCTTCTTCCTGTTGGTATTGTTGATGTCGAAGGATCTTTTGCTCAACAGGAGGCTGTGCGGCTCGTAGTAGTTGATCGCCCGGCTTCGCCTGATGTGAGGATTGTGGAAGGAACGGGTATTGAGGTTGGTAGAGCGTTGGTGAACTATAGTGCGGCGGAAATTACGAGGATTAGAGGTGTAAAGAGTAGTGAGATTTATGGCCTGCTCGGTTACGCAGATAGTGAGTATGTAGCTTTGAGAGAAAACATCAGTTTCTTCGATAGGGGAAGTGGAGCTGTCACGCCGATAGTTAGCTGAACATAATAATACGATTGAAGTTTGAAATTTAAAGATCAAGTTAGATTTTGATGAGTTATTACTAGTAATAAATAGTAAATATAATAAACAACAAATTATATATAATAATAATAGTAATAATAGTAATAGTAATAATAATAATAATAATAATAATAATAATAATAATAATAATAATAATAATAATAATAATAATAATAATAATAATAATAATAATAATAATAATAATAATAATAATAATAATAATAATAATAATAATAATAATAATAATAATAATAATAATAATAATAATAATAATAATAATAATAATAATAATAATAATAATAATAATAATAATAATAATAATAATAATAATAATAATAATAATAATAATAATAATAATAATAATAACAATAATAATAACAATAATAATAATGATAATAATAATAATGATAATAATGA
Source organism: Scleromitrula shiraiana (assembly GCA_028455995.1). Classification (NCBI taxonomy): domain Eukaryota; kingdom Fungi; phylum Ascomycota; class Leotiomycetes; order Helotiales; family Sclerotiniaceae; genus Scleromitrula; species Scleromitrula shiraiana. The sequence continues at coordinate 1,656,762 of JABELC010000007.1, forward strand.
TGATAATAATAATTATTATTATTATATTTATAACTTGATTATTTATATCTATAATTATAATTAGATTATAATTTTGATTTCTTGAAATATAATGTTTTATATATATCAATTGTATAATGTTTTGAATTTAATTTGAAATTATAAAGAATTTTATTGACTTTTTAAATATTAGTATTACCAGCGAAAGAAATTTAAATCAAAAAGACATAAATAAGTTATATAAATTATTTCTATTAATGATTATTAATTGACGATTAATTGATTATTAAAAAACTTTTTGAAGTTGTAATAAAAATATATAATTACAATTATTATTCAATTTATTAATCATATATTAATTATAATTATAGATAAAAAATTATAAAAAAATATATAAATAAATAAGCTTTAATAAAACAATTTTAATGATATAATATTTGTTTGTATAACTCTAGGGGTATAGAACTATACAATATGGATATTCTCTTATATTATATTAATATATTTAAAAAGATCAAGAAAGGTGTTATATATTATCAAGAATATATATCTCTTTAATAAACATATAATATAAAATCACATATTAATTATATAAATATTAATAATTTTTTGAAAATTTAATATTATATGTATAAAAAATTAAATTTTATAAAAACTATAAACTATTTATATAAAATAAAAATAAAAAAGACTTTTTTTAATCTTCTGCTTTTTTAAAATCTTTATAATTTATTTATATATAATATAATATTTTAATATTAAATTAAGATAAATATTATTTAAATTATATATTATTATTATTTTATATTATTATTAAGTTTTATATTATATGTTTTATTATTTTATTTTATAATTATCATATATAAATTAAATAAATAATATTAATTATTATTTAATTATTTTTTAAAAAATAAAATAAAGAAAAATCAAAATCTTTTTTTGTATTTAATTTATTTATTGATTTTTATTGATATTTTATTTATATTAATAAATTTTTTTAATATTAAATAAAGTTTTATCTTTATTATTATATTTATTAAATTATTATTATTATTAATTTATTATATCTTTATAATTTTTTTATATTTATATGATTAATATAATATTATAATATTAATTATAAATTGCTTTTTGATTATTGTTTTAAATTTAATTAATAATTGAAATAAAAAATATAAATTAATATAAATAATTATGAATAGAATATAATTATTGAAAATTTTATTAATTATATTTTTAAAAATAATTATTAAATTAAAGTTAAAAATTATTATATAAAATTTTGATATTGATATAGTTTGAATGATATATTTATATTTAATTAAAAATTAATATATAATATTTATATTTATATTTTTATTTGTTAATATAATAATATATTTGGTTTAAAATAATAAATTAAAATTATTAATATATAAAATATTAATAAATATATATATATAAAAAATATTAAAATTAAATAATATAAATCGAAATTTTTTTATAAGGTTTTTTTTTATTATTATATATATTTATTAAGTATTTTTATATTTTTGTTATTTGATTCAGTATTTTATATAATTTATATTAAATCGAATAAAGCTTTAGATTAGTAATAAATTGTAATATAGATGCTATAAGTGTATTATATAATATATTGTTTTTTTAATATTATATTTTTTTAGAATTTGGTATATATTTTATATATATTAATATTAATATTTTTAACTTGCTTTAAATTTTTATATTAAAGTTTTTGATTTATTGTAATTATTAATTTTTTTAATGAAATTAGACTATTGTTAAATTTAAATAAATATGTTTTTATTAGTTATTTTTGTTTTTTATATAAAAATTTAACTTTTTTTAAATAGTGTTTTTTTTATAAATAAATTGTTTATTAATGATAATTAATATATTATTTATTTATATTGCTATAATTTTAAATCTTTACTTTTATATATATAATAAATAAAAATTATATATTGATATTATTATTTTAAATTTTATAATATAATAATTTAAATATATATTGAATTAATGATTTTTTATTTTTAGAATTTTATATAATAATTATATTATATAAAATATAGTTTTTGATGGATATTCTATTTTTAAAATTATATATATAAAAATAAAATATATAAATTTTAAATTTGTTTATATATATATTTAAATAATATTGTATAAATAAATATTGAATATATTATCATTTTTTATTATTAGTATTATAACTATAATTATTAATATTAATTGATAAATTAAATATTAAATAATTAGAGATTGTATAAATATAATATATTCTTTTGTATTATTAAAACTTTATAGAATAAATTTTGATTTTTTATATATATTCTTTATATTTAAATATTTGAGTTTATTAATTTATTTATATTTCAAAATTTTTATTTTTATCAAATTTGTTTTTTGTTTTATTATTTCAAATATATCAATTTTTATTAATTTAGTTAGTTTTATTTTTTTTATTTTATATATATTTCATTTATTTTTTTTTATTATATTTAATCTATTTGATAAAAGAAATTAATTTATTGGTGAAGAAAACTTTAATTAAATATATAATATATTTATTATTTAATAATATTATAATATTTAATAATATTTTTTTATAATCTTTATTTTTTATATATAGTTTAAATTATATTTTTTATTATATATTTTATTAAATATATTAATGAAATTAAATTATTATTAATAATAAAATATTAAAATATTGATTTTTTTTTGATTTATTGTATCTATAAATTATTAATTTAGATGGTTTTAATATTATTATTTTTAGTATTTTTTAAATAATTGATTAATTATTATTATTATTTATAGGTATAAATAGTGTATAGTTTTTTGTATTTATTATTGATAATATTGATATTGGATTAATAAGTTTTTTATAATATAGATAAATTAATATTGATTATATTATTATAATATAGTTATTTATATTAATTTTATAATTTTTATCTTTTATTAATTTAAGAATATAAAGGTTTATTTATTTATTTATTTTTATTTTTATTTATTTTTTATATATTAAAATTTTTAAATGTATTTTTAAATTATACATTGTATATATGAATAATTTATTTTGTTTTTGTAATATGTTTTTTATTAATTAAATTGCTTTATATTTATGAATTTTATTGTTTGTTTTTTATAATTTTATTATTTAATTAATAATAGTTTTTATTAATAGATCTAATTTTTCTATATATATAAATATATCGAATATTGGAAATGTTAAAATTAGTTTATTAAAGCTTATTAAATTATTTATAGTCTTTATTATTATCTAAAATATTTTTTTTCTTATAAAACTAAATTATTATAATTTATTTTATAGAATTTTATATATTTATTATATAATTTTATAATATTGTTTAATTTTATTAATTGATTAATAAAATTTTATAAAAGATATTTTTATTTTAATTATTATAAGATTTATATATTTATTAAATTTTTTTATAATAAACTATATATTAATATTAATAATAATATAATTTAAAGAGTTCTATATAAATATTAATTTATTTAAATCAAATTATATTTCAAATATATTTTATTAATAAATGATTTAAAAATATTATTATTTAATATTTTATTGTTTTATTAAATATATATAATATTAATTATAATTATATAATTAAATCAAATATTATTATCTTTATTATTATTAATTTTAAATTTAAATTTTTTTGATGATTTGTTATATATTTAATATTCATTATAGTATTTTATTAATTTATTGATTTTGTTTTTGTTCATATTATTATAATTAGTTTATTTGAATATATTATATAATTTATAAATAATTAAATAATCAAAATATTTATACAAATATTATAATTCTATTTTTATAAAATAATAAATATTATTTAAAATTATTGATTATATAAATGCATTATAATTATATTTTTATAATAAAAAATTGTGGTAATATTTTTATATAATAAAAAAATATTTATTAATTTTATCATAAATAATTTAATTTTTAATATTATTAAAAAATATATTAAGTTTATTTATATTCATTAAATAAAATAAAAATAATATATTTATATACATAATATAAATTTTAATTTATTTAATTAATAATTCAATTTTATATAATTTAATAAAATTTTTAATATCTTTTTTTTTAAATATAATCTTTATAATTTTTACTTTATTATGATTAAAAATTAGATTGATTAGTTTTTATAATATTTTATATTTGTCTGTATAGTCAAACACGTGAACTTACGTCACATGCTTGTTAAGGAGATATATATTTTCGACGGCGTATAACACCTTTTTTAAACTTCTTGAATATATTAATATAAATAAAAAATTATTTGTATTATATAGTTTTATATTTCTGAAATTATATAAATATTAATTAATATATACATTATAAATTAGGATTTTTATTTTATATACAATATTAATTTTAGTAAATTTTAAATGTTTTTATTTATTATTAATAAAAAACTTTTTATAATTTTCGATAATAAAAGGATTTATAGATTATTTAATTTTTGATAAAAAAAAAATTAAATTTTATAATATTTAAATGTTTATTATAAAAATAATAATTTTTAATTTTAATTTAGATATTATAAAATTTGAATATTTATTGTAGGCAAAATAGTTTTTAAATCGATTTTAAAATTATAAAATTTAAATATTTATTATAAATAAAGTAATAATAAAAATATAAATTATATTATATCATTTAAATATATATTATATTATTTAAAAAAATATTTTAATAAATAAAAATATTAATAATAATAATTATTTTATTATAATTATAAAGGCAATAATAAAATCATTTATATAAAAACCATTATTTAAAAACTTTTATAAAAACTTTTAATAATCTTTTTTTTACATTTTTATATTTTTTTATTATTATTTTATTTTATTTTTTATTTTATAATGAATTTATTGATTATATATTTATTTTATAAATTAGAATGATTATATTTGATTTAAAAAACTTTATTAAAATAAATTTTAATTTAATATTAAATTTATTTTATAAATTAAAGTAATTATATTTAATTTAAAGCTTTATTAAACTAAATCTTTAATTTGATATTAGATATTTGTTTAATAATAATAAAAAAATTAAATAAAAATGAATTTAATAATAATTATTATATTATTTAATAAATAAATATAAAGCATTATTAAAAATATTTTTTTATTTTATATTATAATATTATAAACAATATAATAAGTAAAAGCGATATAGAGAAAGAAAAAAGGTTGAGAAGTATAAATATGAATATAAATTTTAAATAATTATAAAGAAAAAACAATTTATTAAGTATAAATATTTAAAATTTAGAATTGTTATTAATATTTTAATGATTAAAATAAATCTTTAATCAAATTAAAAAACTTTAATTAATATTAAAAATATTATTAAAAAATCTTAATAAAAATTTAATATATATAAATCTATTATAAAAATAATATTAATAAAAAATATTTAAATAAATATAAATTTTAATATTTTAAATATCAATAAATATCTTTTTATTTAAAAATATAATAAATAATATTTTTAAAGGATTTATATTTAATTTTAAAAAAAATAATAATAAAGAGATAATAATATATATGATTTTAAATATAATTAAAACCCTAAATTTAAATAAAGTAAAAAGTATTATAAAGATTTATTTGATAAATTATTTTTAAATGATTTAAACTTTTTTAATAAATATAAAAAATATAATATAAAAAATTTATATATAATAAATTATTATTTAAAATATAAATTTAATAAATATATAATTAATAATTTAAAGATCTTTATTAATATAGATTTATAAACAGATTTTAAAAAAATATTTGAAAATATAAAGATAAAGATATTTTAAATATTAAATAAAAGATATTTAATAATAATAAGAAAAATATTATAAGAAAATAATATTTATATTAATATATTTATATTAATAGTTTATATATTATAAAATTATATTTTAAATAGATTAAGATTTATTTAAAGAAGATTTATAAAAATTGATTAATAAAATTTAGATTTGATAATATAAAGATAATAATAGAAAATTTAAAGTAAAAATAAAATCAAAAAGAAAATGCAAGAAAACAAGTTAAAAAAGAAAAGTAAATTAAATAAAACATTTTAATTATATAAATAGTAATTAATTTTTTAAAGTATTTTAATGAATTATCAAAAAACATCTAATTTATAATAGAACTTGATTTTGAATATTTATTTAGAACTATTTTAATAATAATGATATATAATTTAATAGATTATATTATTTAATATATAATTTTATTTAATAATTATATATTATATAATAATCAAAATTATTAAAATAAAAATGATTATAATAAAAATTATTATAATCAAAATAATTATATACTTTAATTTAATTAAAGTTATTTTAATTAAAATTAATTTAATTAGAATCAATTTAATCAAAATCATTATGATATAAATAATTATAATAAAAATCATTATAATTAAAATAATTATATATTTTAATTTGATCGAATTTAATTTAATCGAATTCAATTTGATTAGATTTAATTGAGTCAAATTTAATTTAGTCAAAATCAATTTAATCAAAATTATTGTATATTTTAGAATAATCAAAATGATTATAATTAAAATAATTATAATTTTTAATATAGATAAAATTAGAGAGAAAAGTAAAAGGATAAAAAAGCAAATGTATATAAAGATAAATATAAAGATTTAAGTTATTATTAAGAAAAAAGTTATTAATATTATATATTAAAAGTTTAATATTAAATCAATTTAAATAAAATATATAATAATATAATAAAATTTAATGATAAAGATAACAATTTTGATTATAAATTGATTATATATAAATTAATTTTATAGTATATAAATATTTTAAATAAATTTATAATAATGGTATTTTTAATTATATTTAAAAATAAAATATTTAAATATTATATATTGAATTTTATTATATTTTTATAAAAAATAAGGGGTTTAATTATAAAATTCAAAATATAATATTAAAAAAAACTATATTATTATAATATAATAAATAAATAGATAAAATTGATAATAAAAAATATAATAAATAAAAATTAGAAAAAGAAATTTAAATAATATTTAAAGTTATTTTTTATAAAAATAAAATAATTATATAAAATTTTATTAAATAATATAAAAAATTAATTATATTTTTATAAAAAAATAATTTTATTATATTAATAAATTAAATAACATATTTAAATATATTATTAATTAATTATGAATATTTTTGATTTTATTTGAAAAATTAAAGAAATAATTTAAATTTATAATAAATTATAAAATAATAATATTAATATATATTATATTAAAAAAATTTTTATAAATAATTTATAAAATTGAGATAAAAATTTTAATTATAATAAATATAATAAAACAAATAATTATAATGATTAAAAAGATATAATAATTATCAAAATTAATTTAAATTATAATTTAATATTTGAAATTAATATAATAAAGATAGTTTTAAATTAAATTATAAAAGATAATAGTAGATATATAAAAAGAAAAAATGTTTTTTTATAAATTATTTAAAATTAAATTAAAAAAAATTTTAGAAGAAATATAAAAAAAAAATTATTAAAAATAATGATAATTATATATATAAATAATTTTTAATATATTATAAAAAAAAACAAAAGATAAAGAAAAAGGATATTAAAAAGATTTATAAGGTATTTTATATAAAAATAAGATATTTAAATGAAATTATATTAGAAATGTATTATATATTAAATGGTTTAATTAATAATTTATAAATAATTATTAAGTTTATAAAAAAAGTATTTAAATATATATTAATATATAAAAAATTATTTAAAAATGATTAAATTAATAAAAACATAATATTAAAATAAATTATATACAATCTTAAAATATTTTTTATAAATAATAAATATAACCTTAATAAATTTTAAAATATTATAATCGATATAAAAATAATAATAATATTAATTATTAATAAATAATAATTTAAAATATTACAAAAACTAATGAATCTAATCATTAATTATAATAAAATAAAAATCATAAAAATTATATTGAAAAAAAAAATATTAAAAATTTATTAGATTATATAAAATGAAATTACTAATTAAATAAATCAAAATTTATATTATTTATATAAATATATCATTTTTACTTTATTTAATAAATATAAATAAATTTAATATACTTTTTAATAATATTAAAAATTAAATTATTTATAATAAAATTAATAAATATTTTTTTATTATATAAAAATATAACCATAATTTTTTATTATAAAAATATAATTATAATATATTTATATAATTAATAATTTTAAACAATATTTATTACTTTATAAAAATAGAATTATAATATTTATATAAATATTTCAATTATTTAATTATTTATAGATTATATAATATATTTAAATAAACTAATTATAATAATATAAATAAAATTAAAATTAACAGATTAATAAAATATTATAATTAATATTAAATATATAGTAAATTATTAAAAAGATTTAAATTCAAAATCAATAATAATAAAGATAATAATATTTGATTTAATTATATAATTATAATTAATATCATATATATTAATAAAAAAATAATACTCTATATATTCAATAAAATAATAAAATATTAAATAATAACATTTTTAAATAATTTGTTAATAAAATATATTTAGAATATAATTCGATTTAAATAGATTAATATTTATATAAAAATTTTAAATTATATTATTATTCATATAAATATAGAGTTTATTATAAAAAAATTTAATAAATATATAAATATTATAATAATTAAAATAAAGATAATTTTTATAAAATTTTATTAATCAATTAATAAAATTGAATGATATTATAAAATTATATAACAAATATATAAAATTTTATAAAATAAATTATAATAATCTCGTTTATCAAAAAACAAATATTATAGATAATAATAAAAATTATAAATAATTTAATAAATTTTAATAAATTAATTTTAATATTTTTAATATTCAATATATTTGTATATATAGAAAAATCAGATTTATTAATAAAAACTATTATTAATTAAGTAATAAAATTATAAAAAATAAATAATAAAATCTATAAATATAAAATGATTTAATTAATAAAAAATATATTATAAAAATAAAATAAATTATTTATATATATAATATATAATTTAAAAATATATTTAAAAATTTTAATATATAAAAAAATTGCTAAAACAAAAAAAGAAAAATAAATAAGATTTTATATTTTTAAATTGATGAAGAACAAAAATTATAAAATTAATATAAATAGTTATATTATAATAATATAATTAATATTGATTTATTTATATTATAAAAGATTTATTGATTTAATATTAATATTATTAATAATATATATAAAAAATTATATATTATTTATATTTATAAATAATAATAATAATTAATTAATTATTTAAAAAATATTAAAAATAATGATATTGAAACTATTTAAACTAATAATTTGTAGATATAGTAGATCAAGAAAAGATTAAAACTTTAATATTCCATTATTAATAACAATTCAATTTTATTAATATATTTAATAAAATATATAATAAAAAATATAATTTAAATTATATATAAAAAATAAAGATTTTAAAAAAACATTATTAAATATTACAATATTTTTAAATAGTGAATATATTATATATTTAATTAAAACTTTTTTTATAAATAAATTGATTTTTTTTATTAAATAAATTAAATATAATAAAAAAGAAATAAATAAAATATATATAAAATCAAAAAAAAAAGAATTAAATAGATTAATAAAAATTAATATATTTAAAATAATAAAATAAAAAAAGATTTTAATAAAAATAAAAATCTTTAAATATAAATAAATTAATAAATTTAAATATTCAAATATAAAAAATATATATAAAAAATCGAGGTTTGTTATATAAAATTTTAATAATATAAAAAGATATATTATATTTATATAATTTTTAATTATATAATATTTATTTAATTTATTAATTAATATTAATAATCATAATTATTATAGTAATAATAAAAGATAATAATGCATTTAATATTCATTTATATAATATTATTTAAATATATATATATATAAATTCAAAATTTATGTATTTTACTTTTATATATATAATTTTAAAAATGGGATATTTATTTAAATTATATTTTATATAATATAATTATTATATAGAATTTTAAAAATAAATCATTATTAATTTAATATATATCTAAATTATTGTATTATAAAATTTAAAATAATAATATTAATATATAATTTTTATTTATTCTATATACAAAAATAAGGACTTGAAATTATAATAATATAAATTAATAATATTTTGATTATTGTTAATAAGCAATTTGTTTATAAAAAAGAATATTATTTGAAAAAAGCTAAGTTTTTATATGAAAAATAAAAATAGCTAATTAAAATATATTTATTTAAATTTAATAATGATTTAATATTATTAAAAAATTTAATAATTATAATAAATCAAAAATTTTAATATAAAAATATAAAATAAATCAAGAATTTTAATATTAATATATATAAAATATATAGTAAATTTTAAAAAAATATAATATTAAAAAAGTAATATATAGTATAATATATTTATAATATTTATATTATAATTTATTACTAATTCAAAGCTTTATTTAATCTAATATAAACTATATAAAGTACTAAATCAAACAATGAAAACATAAAAACATTTAATAAGTGCATATAATAATAAAAAAAGAAACTTTATAAAAGGACTTTAATTTATATTATTTAATTTCGATATTTTTTATATATATATATTTATTACTATTTTATATATTAATAATTTTGACTTATTATTTTAAATTAAATATATTATTATATTAATAAATAAAAATAAAAATATAGATATTATATATTAATTTTTAATCAAATATAAATATATTATTTAGGTTATATTAATATTAAAACTTTATATAATGATTTTTAATTTTAATATAATAATCATTATGAAAAATATAATTAATAAAATTTTTGATAATTATATTTTATTATTAATTATTTATATTGATTTATATTTTTTATTTTAATTATTAATTAAATTTGAAATAATAATCAAAAAGCGATTTATAATCAATATTATAATATTATATTAATTATATAAATATAAAGAGATCATAAAAATATAATAGATTAATAATAATAATAATTTAGCAAATGTAATAATAAAAACAAAGTTTTGTTTAATATTAAAAGAATTTATTGATATAAATAAAATATTGATAAAGATTAATAAATAAATTAAATATAAAAAAAGATTTTGATTTTGATTTTTTTTTATTTATTTTTTAAAAAATAATTAGGTAATAATCAATATTATTCATTTAATTTATATATAATTATTATAAGATAAAATAATAAAATATATAATATAAAAAATGATAATAATATAAAATAATAATAATATACAATTTAAATAATATTTATTTCAATTTGATATTAAAAAATATTATATTATATATAAATAAATTATAAAGATTTTAAAATAATAAAAAATTAAAAAAAGTCTATTTTATTTTTATTTTATATAAATAATTTATAGTTTTTATAAAGTTTAATTCTTTATATATATAATATCAAGTTTTTAAAAAATTATTAATATTTATATAATCAAATATATAATCTTATATTATATATCTATTAAAAAGATATATATTCTTAATGATGTATAACACCCTTTTTAAACTTCTTGAACATATAATATAATATAGATGATATCCGTAATTGTATAGTTTTATACCCTTGGAGTCATACAAACATTTAGTAATAATAAAAAAAATATTATAAAAAGGTGATGTTTATATTAATGTATTTATATTAATAATTTATGTATTATGAAGTATAATATATATAAAATTATATTTTAAATAGATTAAAGTTTATTTAAAAAAAATTCATAGAAATTAATTAATAAAACTTAAATTTAATAATATAAAGATAATAATAAAAAATTTAAAGTAAAAGTAAAATCAAAAAAAAAATATAAGGAAATAAATTAAAAAAAAAAGCAGATTAAATAAAATATTTTAATTATATAAATAATAATCAATTGTTTAAAGTAGTTCAACAAATCATTAAAAAATATTTAATTTGTAATAAAAATCAATTTTAAATATTTATTTAGAATCATTTTAATAATAATGATATATAATTTAATAAATTATATTATTTAATATATAATCTTGATTAATAATTATATATTATATAATAATCAAAATCATTAAAATAAAAATAATTATAATAAAAATTATTATAATCAAAATGATTATATGCTTTAATTTGATTAGAGTTATTCTAGTCAAAATTAATTTAATCAGAATTAATCTAGTTAGAATCAATTTAATCAGAATTAATTTGATCAAAATCATTATAATATAAATGATTATAATAGAAATTACTATAATCAAAATAATTGTATATTTTAATTTAGTTAAAATTAATTTGATTAAATTTAATTTAGTTGAACTTGATTTGATCGAAATTAATTTAGTTAAAATTATTATATATTTTAAATCGATTAAAATGATTATAATTAAAATAATTATAATCAAAATAATTATGATTTTTAATATAAACAAAATTAAAAAAAAAACAAAAAAATAGAAAAGTATATATATATAAAAATAAATATAAAGATCTAAAATATTATTAAAAAAAGATTATTAATATTATATATTGAAAACTTAATATTAAATTAATTTAAACAAAATGTATAATGATATAATAAAATTCAATGATAAAAATGACAATTTTAATTATAAATTAATTATATATATATTAATTTTATAATATATAAACATTCTAAACAAATTTGTAGTAATAATATTTTTAATTGTATTTAAAAATAAAATATTTAAATATTATATATTAAATCTTATGATATTTCTATAAAAAATAAAGAATCTAATTATAAAATTTAAAGCATAATATTAAAAAAAGCTATATTATTATAATATAATAAACGAATAAATAAAATTAATAATAAAAAATATTATAAATAAAAATTAAAAAAAAACTTAAATAATATTTAAAACTATTTTTTATAAAAACAAAATAATTATATAAAACTTTATTAAATAATATAAAAAATTGATTATATTTATATAAAAAAATAATTTTATTATATTAATAAATTAAATAACATATTTAAATATATTATTAATCAACTATAAATATCTTTAATTTTATTTAAAAAATAAAAAAAATAATTAAAATTTATAATAAATTATAAAATAATAATATTAATATATATTATATTAAAGAAAAATTTATAAATAATTTATAAAATTAAAATAAAAGCTTTAATTATAATAAATATAATAAAACAAATAATTATAATAATCAAAAAAAATATAATAATTATTAAAATTAATCCAAATCATAATCTAATATTTGAAATCAATATAATAAAAATAATTTTAAATTAGATTATAAAAAATAATATTAAATATATAAAAAAAAAATGTTTTTTTATAAATTATTTAATATTAAATTAAAAAAAAACTTAAAGAAAATATAAAAAAAAAGTTATTAAAAACAATAATAATTATATATATAAACAATTTTTAATATATTACAAAAAAAAACAAAAAAAAAAAAAAAGATATTGAAAAAATCTATAAAGTATTTTATATAAAAATAAAATATTTAAATAAAACTATATTAAAAATATATTATATATTAAATAATTTAATTAATAATCTATAAATAATTATTAAATTTACAAAAAAAATATTTAAATATATATTAATATATAAACAACTATTTAAAAATAATTAAATTAATAAAAATATAATATCAAAATAAATTATATACAATCTTAAAATATTTTTTATAAATGATAAATATAACCTTAATAAATTTTAAAATATTATAATCGATATGGAAATAATAATAATATTAATTATTAATAAATAATAATTTAAAATATTACAAAAACTAATAAATCTAATCATTAATTATAATAAAATAAAAATCATAAAAATTATATTTAAAAAAAAGATATTAAAAATTTATTAGATTATATAAAATAAAATTACTAATTAAATAAATCAAAATTTATATTATTTATATAAATATATCATTTTTACTTTATTTAATAAATATAAATAAATTTAATATACTTTTTAATAATATTAAAAATTAAATTATTTATAATAAAATTAATAAATATTTTTTTATTATATAAAAATATAACCATAATTTTTTATTATAAAAATATAATTATAATATATTTATATAATTAATAATTTTAAACAATATTTATTACTTTATAAAAATAAAATTATAATATTTATATAAATATTTTAATTATTTAATTATCTATAAATTATATAATATATTTAAATAAATTAATTATAATAATATAAATAAAAATAAAATTGATAAATTAACAAAATATTATAATCAATATTGAAAATATAATAAATTACTAAAAAAATTTAAATTTAAAATTAACAATAATAAAAATAATAATATTTAATTCAACTATATAATTATGATTAATATTATATATATCAATAAAAAAGCGATATTATATATATTTAATAAAACAACAAAATATTAAATAACAATATTTTTAAACAACTTATTAACAAAATATATTTAAAACACAATTTGATTCAAATAGATTAACATTTATATAAGATTTTTGAATCATATTATTATTAATATAAATGTATAATTTATCATAAAAAAATTTAATAAATATATAAACATTATAATAATCAAAATAAAAATAATTTTTATAAAATTTTATTAATTAATGAATAAAATTAAATAATATTATAAAATTTTATAATAAATACATAAGATTTTATAAAACAAATTATAATAATTTGAATTTATAAAAAAATAAATATTATAGATAATAATAAAAATTATTAATAATTTAATAGGCCTTAATAAACTAATTTCAATATTTTTAATATTCAATATATTTATATATATAAAGAACCTGAATCTATTAATAACATATGCAAAAAATTAAGCATTATTTATATTTATAAATAATAACAATAATTAACTAGTTATTTAAAAAACATTAAAAATAATAATATTAAAGTTATTTAAATTAATAATTTATAAGTATGACAAATTAAAAAAAGATTAAAACTTTAATACTTTATTATTAATAATGATTTAATTTTATTAATATATTTAATAAGATATATAATAAAAAATATAATTTAGATTATATATAAAAAATAAAAATTTTGAGAAAATATTATTAAATATTATTAAATATTATTAAATATTATTAAATATTATTAAATATTATTAAATATTATTAAATATTATTAAATATTATTAAATATTATTAAATATTAGATAATAAATATATTGCATATTTAATTAAAACTTTTTTATTAATAGATTAATTTTTTTTATCAAATAGATTAAATATAATAAAAAATAAATAAATGAAATGTATATAGAATCAAAAAAAAAAAGAATTAAATAAATTGATAAAAATCAATATATTTGAAATAACAAAATAAAAAAAGATTTTAATAAAAATAAATTTTTTTAAATATAAATAAATTAATAAACTCGAATATTCAAATATAAAAAACATATATTAAAAATCAAGATTTATTATATAAAGTTTTAATAATACAAAAAAATATATTATATTTATATAATTTTTAATTATATAATATTTAATTTGTTAATTAATATTAATAATTATAATTATTATAATAATAATAAAAAGTAATAGTATATTTAATATTTATTTATATAATATTATTTAAATATATATATAAATAAATTCAAAATTCATATATTTTATTTTTATATATATAATTTTAAAAATAGAATATTTATTAAAAATTATATTTTATATAATATAATTATTATATAGAATTTCAAGAAGAAAAAATTATTAATTTAATATATATTTAGATTATTATATTATAAAATTTAAAATAATAATATTAATATATAATCTTTATTTATTATATATATAAAAATAAAGATTCAAAATTATATCAATATAAATAAATAATATTTTAAATATTATTTAAAAAAAATTATATTTTTATATAAAAAATAAAAGCAATTAATTAAAATATATTTATTTAAATTTAATAATAATTTAATATTATTAAAAAGTTTAATAATTATAATAAATTAAAAACTTTGATATAAAAATATAAAATAGATTAAAAATATCAATATCGATATATATAAAATATATAATAGATTTTAAAAAAATATAATATTAAAAAAATAATATATTATATACTATATTTATAGTGTTTATATTGCAATTTATTATTAATCTAAGATTTTATTTAATCTAATATAAATTATATAAAATATCGAATTAAATAATAAAAATATAAAAATATTTAATAAATATATATACTCGGTTAAATTAAGATTGAAGCACGCGCAAAATAAACGAATCGCTTCAAAATCGACAATTTTATATAAAACACCTTTTGCGTCGATATAAATAAATCGATTAATTATTTATAAAATTATTTAAAATATTAAATATAGATTGTTTTTATATTAAAATATTTATTATTAAAATTTAAAGATTAAATAATGATTTTAAAATTTATAATATTTATTTAAATATAAAGTAAAAATCATATAAAAATACTATAATTTTAAATTGATTTAAATTAAGTAAATTACTATATTAAGAAATAATGAAAATATATATAAATATATAAAAGAAAAACTTTTATTTAATATAAATATTATATATTAAAATATAATATAATAGTCTTGAAAAGTGGAAGTTTTAAAGGTATTTTTAATTTTTTAAAATTTTTAAAAATCTTAATAATTTATTTAAATCAAAATTATATTAAATAATATTTTAATGTAATAATTATAAAGATATAAATTATTATATATAAAAATTTGAAATGATTTTAATGATTTTTAAAAATCGAAGTTATAATGGTATTTAGTGTTTGTAAATATTATATATATTTTTTTTAATTTTATTATATTATATTTTTTATATATTTTTAATATATATAATATTTATATTAAATAAAGATTTGTTTTTTATATATTTATATATATCTTTATTATTTCTTAATATGATAATTTATTTGATTTAAATCAAATTAAAATTATAATATTTTTATATGATTTTTACTTTATATTTAATTAAATATTATAAATTTTAAAATTATTATTTGATCTTTAAATTTTAATAATAAATATTTTAATATAAAAATAATCTATATTTAATATTTTAAATAATTCTATAAATAATTGATCAATTTATTTATATTGGCGCAAGAGGTGTTTTATATAAAATCATCGATTTTGAGGGTTTTTCGGTAATTTGCGCGTGCTTCAATTTTAATTTAACCGAGTAATAATAAAAAAAAAACTTTATAAAAGGATTTTACTTTATATTATTTAATTTTGATACTTTTTATATATATATATTTATTAATATTTTATATATTAATAACCTTAATTTATTATTCTAAATTGAATATATTATTATATTAATAAATAAAAGCAAAAATACAAATATTATATATTAATTTTTAATTAAATATAAATATATTATTCAGATTATATTAGTATTAAAATTTTATATAATGATTTTTAGTTTTGATTTAGTAATCACTATTAAAAGTATAATTAATAAGATTTTTGATAATTGCATTTTATTATTGATTATTTATATCGATTTATATTTTTTATTTTAATTGTTAATTAAATTTAAAATAATAATCAAAAAACGATTTATAATCAATATTATAATATTATATTAATTATATAAATATAAAAAGATTACGGAGATACAATAAATTAATAGTAATGATAATTTAGTAAATATAATAATAAAGGTAAAGTTTTATTTAATATTAAGAAAATTTATCAATACAAACAAAATATTAATAAAAATCAATAAATAGATTAAATATAAAAAAGAATTTTGATTTTTTTCTTTGTTTATCTTTTAAAAAACAATTAAATAATAATCAATACTATTTATTTAATTTATATATGATTATTATAAAGTAAAATAATAAAATATATAATATAAAAAATAACAATAATATAAAATAATGATAATATATAATTTAAATCATATTTATCCCAATTTAACATTAAAATATTATATTGCATATAAACAAATTATAAAGATTTTAAAAAAATAAAAGGTTAAAAAAAGTTTATTTTATTTTTATTTTATATAGATAATTCATAATTTTTATAAAATTTAATTTTTTATATATATAATATTAGATTTTTAAAAAGTTATCAATATCTATATAATCAAATATATAACCTTATATCATATACCTATTGAGGAAATATATATTTTTGATGGTGTATAATACTTTTTTTGAATTTTTTGAATATATAAATATAAATAAGAGATTACCTGTATTATATAGTTCTATATCCCTGGAGTCAAACAAACATATATAAAATAATTTTTATTTGATAAATTTTTATTAATTAACGAATTATAATCAATTTTTATTAACATAAAAAGCTTTGATATATATTAGAATAATTTTAATTATTATAGTTAGATAAGGATTATTTTGATTTGATAACTTGAATTGTATAGAAACTTTGTACTAGTTAATAACTAGAAATAAAAAATAAAAATGAAATAATTTCGAAAGATAAAATTATTGTAAATAATTTAAAGTTGAAAAATTGATTTAATTTTATAAATATAAAAAAGCTTATCAAAAGATTTACTATTATAAATTTATAGAATAATTAATCTAGACCCAGATTTATAGTATTTAAAATCATTAAATTAAAAAATTTTATATTAAAAATTGATTTGCTTTGAATCAAAACAGACATACAAATGAACATATCAAAAATAATCTTAAATATATATTACTAGTAAATTGAAATTTGAATTTTTAAATAAATTTGAAAAAGAAGTTAAATATATATATCTTTAAAAAAATTAAAATAAAGGTTTAAACTTTCATTTTAATAAATCAATTTGAATTGTTTTTTGAATATTTAATAATAATTATAGAAACTTTATATATATATATTTCTTTTATACTTATTATATATAATATCTTTTATATCATTATTCATAAATACTTCTTTATTAATATATTTAATAATGATTAATTCTATTACAAATATAATCAAAAACAATGAAGAACAAACTTAAATAAATCTTTTAGACTTTATCAAAATCTTTAAAGAATATATAAAAAAAAAGAAAATAATAATATTACTAAAAGTTATTATATTTTGAATAATCAATTTATAATTTATTATAAGATTTGAAATCATTAATTTACAAAACATTATAAATAATATCGAAATAAAAATGCAAAATCTAATTCAAATTGAAATTAAAATTATATTAATTAAAACTAATAAAAAATTGATTCAATTATTTATTCTAATCTCTATTAATATCTTTTTTAATCTTTATTATAATTATTATATCTTAAATAAATATCATTAAAAATAACTCAATCAATTAATTGAATAAATTAATTAGATTAAAAAAATTGGAATTACATATAATAATTTAAAAAAAAACATTTTTTAAATATTTTTAAATTTATTTTTAATAAAAAGATTGATATTTAAAACTAATAATTTCAAAATTTCAAAATTTTATTATAATAACAATAAAAATTAATATTTTATCACATAGATTATTTTATATATTTAAATTTCAATTAAATTATAAATTACAAATTTTGAAGAAAAGATTTTCAAAAAATAAACAAAAAATTAAAAAAATATTATTAAATAAAATGGATTTCTATATTCTAAAATTCAATATTTTTTATTGCAAATATTATATATAATTATCAAAATAACTTTTTGAAAAATAAAGGTTTTAAATTTATATTTAAAATAATTTTATATATTAATAAACAAAGAATTAAAAAAATGCTATCAATCATTCAAGTTTATTTATTAAATATATAGTTATTTATTATGAATTTTATAATCAAACACTAATTTTTTAATAATATCTTTTAATATTAAAAAAAATCATTATAAGAGAAATCAATAAATTTTGAAATTTTAAAATTCTATAATATATATTTAATGAAAATTAAAGAGCAAATATTAAATTGTAGTTGATCTATTTATATAATTAATTTGAAAAATTAATTATCAATATAACATTATTTTTTATTAATTAATTCATTTAAACAAAAAATAAAAATCAAAGATATATATAATTTTTTTTAATATAAAAAAAATATTTAATTATATTATTAAAAATTAATAATAAAGAATTTTGAAAAAATTGAAACTTTTGATAAGTTTAATTATATAAATAAAATTATTTTTGATAAATAATTATAAAAGATGAATTTGATCAATATATAGATATTTTAAAATAATTACATTTTTTATTTTGTTTTTAATTTTTATATAAAATCATTATTGATATTCAAATATAAAATTGTTTTTATATATTAATAACATTATTTTTGTGATTTTTTTTATATTGTTTTAGAACAATAAAGTTATTTTTAAAAAGAACTTTTTATTTTATATATCAAAAAAAAGCTAAGAATAGAATATAATTTGTTCTTAATAAAATATAATGATTTGATTTTATTCAAAATAATGATATTAAATTTGTTATTATTTTCTTTAATTAAAAAAAATTATAACTAAAAAACTTAATATATTAATTAAATATATAATTAAATATAGATTTAATGTATAAAAAATATATATAAATATATGAATTATTTAAATAAAATTAATTTTGTAACATATAACTAAATTTGTTAATATTTAAAAAAGATTAAATATATAGATTATTCAATTTTATATAATATGTATAATCAATATAATAAATTATATCATCGACACTCCCTCGGATCAATCCGTCAATTCTATTTTGCTCTTTGAGAAAAAGACACATGATATTTAATCTTAATTAATAAAATATCGAAATAAAAAGAAACAAGAAACTATTTAAACAAATAATTAATTGCTAATTTTTTCATAAAAGAATTTATCTAAATATATTTACATCCATAAATGAAATTCAAAGAAGTTTAATTAATATTAATATTATTTTATATAATTACAATTTAAAATTAAAAAAATATTAATTAATATAATATAAACTTTTTAATAATTATATATAATAATAAATTAAAACGATTTATTTATATAATTGAAATAATAAATCGAATTATTCAATTAGAAATTTATTTTTAGATATATTTAAATAATTAAGTTAAATTATTTAAATTAAAAGTTTTATTAAATAATCTTAAACAAAATTAATAAATCAAAACTATAAGAATAATAAAATAAATTAAAATATAGAAAATCAAGATTTTGTTTTATTAATTGTTTAATTATATTGATATTATAAATAATAAAAAGATTAATAAATTTATTAAATTTATTATATAAGAATACTTTAATTTAAATATAATTAATTTTATTGTAATTAATGTAAAAATTCATCAATTTAATTAATATAAATAAAAATTCAAATTAAAAACAAAAAAAATAATCTATAATAATATATCTAATTAAAAAAGTTAAATATAAAATTCTTTTATTTAAAAATATAAAATTAAAAATTAAAGATATATTATTTTAATCAAAATTATAATATAAATATATGAAATCATATTTATTTAAATTAAAATATATTTTGAATAATTATTATATATATCAAAAAAAGAAATTTCAAAATATTTATTATTAAGATATTAAGAATATTTAAAAACTCAAAAAAAGTTAAATAATGTAAAAATATATAAAAATCAAACTAAAAAAACAAACATAAGACTTTTTTTAAATATAAAAATTAAAATAAAATATATTATAAAATAGATTCAAAAAATAAAGATAAGTATTAAGTTATAATATTTAAAAAAAAAGAAATTAAGAAAAAAGAAATAAATAATAGTAGTAAATAAAAAATTATAAAAGATTAAAAAAAAATGAAATTGAAATTGTTTTTTTATTTTTTTTTTCAAAACTCAATTTTTAATCTTTTTCTAAAACATATTGATTATGAAAATACAAATCTAAAATCATTAAAATATCAAGCCTTGATAATTTTATATAGTTAATGATTGAAATAGAACTTCAAACCGAAAAGAAATATATAGTAAATTATAATCTGATAATTTAAACAAAAAATCATTTAAATTCAATAGAAGTTTTATAATAATTTTAAAATCTAAAACTATATAGAATTTTCAAAACTTTTTACATTATTATCTTAATTATAGAAATTAAACTAAATTTAATTTTATTTAAAATTATATTGAATTATGATTTTAAAAAATAATAATATTTAAGTATTGAAAAAAATCATTCCATTGATTTAATTTTAATCAAAAAAGAATTTTATGAACTAAAAAATAAAATTATTAACTTTTATTCATCATAATAGATAATTAGAATGTTTGATAAATTTCAGTTTGATTATTATGTTTTAAATGAAATTTATTAATGTTAATCGATTTTTTAAAAAAAATGTATATTATATTTTATTTTCATTAATAAAATATTAAAAGAATATTCTTTAAATAATTTATTTATTATATGTTTTTTATTGAATTTATTTATCTTAGTGTTTTAATTTTCAAATATAAAAGTAAAAAGAATTTAATAAATATTAATATTATTCTATATAACTATATTTAGAAATTAGAAAGCTTTAATCACTTCAATTTAAGTTTTTTTAAAATTATATATAATAAACAGTTTATTTAAATTATTTAAATAATTAAAATATTTCATTATATTGTGAAATCAAAAGCTTATTTCACACTATTATTTAATAGTCAAATAGAATTATTAAAATTAAATAGTTTTATTAAATAATTCAAAACAAGATTAATAAACTAAAATTATTAAAATTATAAAGCAAATTTAAACAAAAAAAAGTTTTCTTGATATTTTAAAAAACCAAAAAATTAATAAATCAATAAGATTAATATAATAATATAACGATATTTAAATATAAATATGATTAATTTTACAATGATTAAAATTAAAGCTAATTAATAAAATCGATATGAATAAAATTGAAAATTGAAATTCAAAAAGTTATATTATAATAATTTGTTTAAATAAAAGATAAATAAAAAAGCTTTATTCAACAATATAAAATTAAAACTTAAGATTGAAATATCAATATATTACATTATATTTATTCAAATTAAGGATTATTTTAATAATTGATATATATATAAAGAACTTTTTTTTGAAATATTTAAAGATTAAGAATACATTTAGCAAGTTTAATAAATATAAAAAATAGATTTAAAGAGCAAATATAAAATCCTTTTTAGATATAAAAACTACAATAATAATAATAATAAAATTATAGCATTGGAAATGAACAAGAAATCAACTTGAATATAAAAAATAATAAAAACGATGAATATTATTAATAAACAAAAATATCATTTTAAAAAGAAAACATAAAATATTCAAATGAAAAGATGAAATTGAAATAATTATTTTTCTTTTTTGTTTATATTAAAATTAAACCTTTAATCCCTCTTTGGAAATATATTGCACCCACAAAAATTTGTAAATGGAATCATCAACATATTGAATCTGGATAATTTTATATAGTCAATGATTGAAACAAGATTTTAAGCCCCCTGTCAAAAAAATTATTATTAAATTACCTACTTGTAAATCATTTTTGTTTTCAGATTTTAACTTTTTAAATTATATTGTTTTCATTAAATAAATTTTAAATATTGATATTAATATTATTTAATATTTAATATTTTTAAATTCTCTTTATTCAATTATATTCTAATTTATCTTGTATACATTATTATCAATTCTATTTTATCTAATTCTATAATAATCTATATCTTTAGTCTATTTTAAGAAATTCGTTTTTTTAGATGATGTTTCAACTTTATTGTATCTTTATGTTGATTATTGTTTTTATTTTTGTTTTTATTATGATTTTTTGATTTATTAATTTGTTTTTTATATATTATTATATAATATATTAATTGGTATTTTATTTTAAATATTAATCTTATTATTATATACTTTTTTCTAAATTATAAACATTTATTGATTTCTTCATTTATTATCTTAGATTTCTATATTTGTTAATAATCTTTAAAAATTTCATGTTATACATTTTATATTTTATCAATAATCGATTTTTCATTTTTTTATATATTTATAAAAATTGAATCTCTTTTTATAAACTATATAAAATCAACTTTAATTTTATATATCATTTTCAATATACACTTTTAATTTTAGTTTTAAAATTCAATAATATTGTTAAAATACTATTTAGATCTTGTATTATATTAATATCTTAATTAATGAAAAAAGATAAAATTAAATTGAACATAATTCTCTTTTTTAATAACATTTTTAAACAATAAACTAATTTAAATTAACACAAATTTTATAATTTGCAAATATTTAACTCATGTTCATTTTAATTTATAAAAAGCTAAAAACTTTTATCAAAAGAAAATTCTAACAATAATGATTATTCAGAAATATTAATCTTTTTCTAAAAATATTCTATTATAATTAAAAAAATAATATTGAATTTATAATATTTAAAAAAGAAGTTATTTAAGTTAACAATTAAAATCTTTTTTAATAATATTGAAAAGTTTAATATATATAATAAAATTTTAAATTAAAATATGATTTTTTAATTTTTATTATTATTATATAATTTTTTTATAATATTTAAAACTAGTTTATTTATAAAACTAGATAAAAAAATTATAAATATATATTTAAAATACTTTATTAAAAATAATTTTTTAAAAGAAATAATTTATTTAAATAATATTGATATTTGATAATCAATTATTTATAATAATTATCATAAAAATCAATAAAATTTTTTAAATTAAAATCAATTATCTTTTTTTGATTAAAATTAATTTTTTTGATTAAAATTCTTTATTTCAATTTATTTATAAAAATAAAAATATAATTTTAATAGAATTATATAATTTCTTTAAAAAATTATTTAATATTATAATTTTTAATTTTTGTTTTTTTATATAATTCTTTTTTATTTATTATTAATATTTTTATTATTAATATATTTATTATAAATTATTTATTTACTGTTATATTAATAAATATTTATTTTAATTTTTTCAAATTTAATTTTAATTATAATTCTTTTTATAGTATTATAATAAATAAAATTATGTTTTTAAATTAAAAAATATATATCAAATGAAAATATTTTAAAAATAGACAGAATTATATTTTTATAGATATTAATTAAATAAAATTTAATTTATATTTAAAAAATAATATTTTTAATAATAATTTATAAAAAAAATATTAAAAAAAATCAATTCTTTTTAATTTTTTAATTTATAAATCAAAATCATTAAATTATTTAAATAATTATTTATTTTTAATTTTAAATAATATATATATAACTTTAAATTTATAATCTTTTAGATGAATATTTATATTTATTTTATTTTTAATAATAAATTTAATTTTATAAATGTTAATAAAAATAACAAAATTTTTAAAAGAGTTTATTTATATTATGAAATTTCTAATATTATATAATTAATAATTAAATTTAATAAAATATATAAAATAAAATTTTTTTTATAATAAATCTTTACATTAAATAAATATTCTTTAATTATTTTATTTTTAAAAAAATTTAAATATTCTTTATTTTAAAAATCAATTTTTATTTTATATTTATTTTTAAAATATTTTTTGATATTATATTTTATAAATTATAACTTTATTTTTTTGAATTTTTTAAAAAATTATAAATTAAAAATAAAAAAACTTTAAATTAATATTTTAAAAAAAATACAAAATAATAATTAATTATTTTTTTTTTACTTTTTATTAAAGTTATTTTTTAATTTTTATTTCAAATTTTAAAAATCTATATTTAATATTATAAAAAACTTTTTTATATTTATTAATATATAATATTATTTTTATTAATCTTTTAATAAATCTAATTTATATTTAATAATTTCTTTTTAATTTTATATCAATTTAATATATAATATAATTTATTATTTTTTAATAATTAAATTTATTATTAAGTCAAAAATTCAAAAAATTAATTTTATAAAAAAGAATTTTAATTTTAATTTTTTAATTTATTATATTAAATAAATCTATATATTATATTATTATATTTATTTTTTTAAAACTTTATAAAAAATTATAAAATATAATAAAAAGAATTTATTAAAAAAAAATAAAAATAAAAATGTTTTTTATTTATAAATTTTTTTAAATTTCTTTAGATTTTTTAAAAATTATTTATTTATTAATTTATAAAATTAATAAATATAAAATCAATTATAAATTTATTATTTTTTAAAAAATATTTTTAATTTTATATTATTTAATTTAAATTTATTTCTTTTTATATTTAAATTAATTTTAAAAATATAAATAAATTTTTATATTTTATAGTATTTAATTATTATGATAAAAATATTAATATTTTAAAATTATTATTTAATTTTATTTTCTTAATTATTATATTATTTTTGAATATTAAATTTATTAATTTATTAATTAAAATAATTTCAATTATATTTATAAAAATTTATAATATAAAAAAATCTAATTTTGATTTCTTTTCTTTCAAATTATAAAGTTTCATATAATATATTTCTATAATTTTTCAAAATTTTAAAAATGATAATTTTTAGAATATTAAAATATTTTAGATTTATATTAATTAAAAATTAAATATGAATTTTATAAAAGTAAATTCAAATAAATATTTAAACTTTTTAAATAAAATATATTAAGAATAATAAAACTATTATAATAAAAAATATTTATATATAATTGTTTTAATATATATTAAATAATAAAACTATTATAATAAAAAATATTTATATATAATTGTTTTAATATATATTAAATAATAAATATATTATTTTTATATAATTATTGATCTAATTATTATTCAAAAATCTCTATAATAATTTTAAAGAAAACCCTTTCTTTAATATTTTTTATATTTTTCAATTAATTCAAAAGTAAGTTTATATTTATTAAAAAAATATTACATGAAATTTCGATAAATTCTTATTAGTTAATTATCATCTTATCTGTTGATTTTCCTTATTTAAAAAATCATTTTTAAATCAAAATAAGTATTTATAATAATATTAAACATTAGATTTTAAATTGTTATTGAACTTTTTTTTATATGATTATCCTAGTATCACTTCAATTTTATATTTACATATAATTTTGATATTTTTATAATATAATTTAAATCGATTATTATAATAACAATTTATAGTTTCTTTTTTAAAGAAATTGTAATTTTTAACTTTCTTTATCAAAGATAATAATTAAACTCTATTTAATATAAATGTGATTTTATATTTATATGTTCATTTAAAACATTTATCATATATTCTTTTTAAAATGTAATAAACCTTTTTTTTTGAATTAATGTATTAATATTATTGATACAGATTTTTATATTTATTTATTAATTTATCATTATCTATACTTTAATTGATTTATTATTATAAATTAAAATAAAAACATAAAAGTCAATAAAAGTCTTTAAAAGAATATTATTATATATTAATATTTATGAATCAATATATTTATTTATCTAAATATTATTAAAATAATTAATTGAAGACTTATGAAATGCATTATTTAATTTAAACAAAATCATTTTTGTTTGTAAAATTTATTATGTTGATGGTTTTATTATTATCAAAGTTTTTAAAAATTTAAATAAAATATTAAACAACATTATTAATTATCTAATTTTCTTTAATTTTTCTTTGATTTTAATAATAGAATTATATAAATCTTTATAAATTATTATAAGTAATAATTACAAATCAGCGGCAGACTCAAGAAGTCGGTTATTGACGTAATGATATTCTTTATAAACGAAATCTAGTTGAATAAAGAATTTGGGTTAAAAGTATCTATAATCTTTTTTGATATAAACAAACCATTTGATTATATAATAAAAAATTAATTATTAAATAATTTAAAGAATTTAAATTTTTTAGTAAATTTAACAATATAAATAGAATCGTTTTTAAAAAATTGAAAATTAAAATTTGTATTTGATAAATAATTCAAGAAGATTGATTAAATTAATATAAACTATTAGAAAATAATTTCATTTTTTTTGAAATTCTTATAGAGAATTTTCATTAATATTGTAAAATAAAAACTTTATTCTATATTAATAATATAGCTTTTATAATCTTTTTTTTATTCTTTAAAAAAAAAGATTATTCTAAAAAGAAAATCGCTACATTATATCAAAACAATTATTAATATAATATAATTTAATATTATTAAAATCAAGTTAAATTATTTTATTAAAAATAAAAAAACTAAATCATATATTCTAATTTTGAATTAAAAATTTTCATAATTAAACAATTTGATTTGTTAGTTAAATATGTAATTTAATTTGAATTTAATTTTTAAAGAATATATAAATATATATATTAAAAAAATAAAATTAATATTTTATGATATAATTAGATTTTTAAATATAATAATTATAAAAAGTCTAAAAATAATTATTATTTATTAAATTGTTATAGTAGTTTTACAATTTAAGATTATAAATTTTTTGGGGGGTTGTTTAGATAGTTTTTATATTAATTATAAAAGTTAAAGTACATTTCTTTCTTCTTGAAATTAAATTAAATTTCAATATTGAGAAATATAGTATTTAAACATTCAATCTTTGAAATTAAATTTTTATTAATGAAATTATAATAAATGATAAAGAAATTTTATTTGATAAAATAAAATTATTAAAAAATAAATTTTAATCATAATATTTTAAAATAGTTTTTGA
This sequence comes from Scleromitrula shiraiana, assembly GCA_028455995.1. Lineage (NCBI taxonomy): Eukaryota > Fungi > Ascomycota > Leotiomycetes > Helotiales > Sclerotiniaceae > Scleromitrula > Scleromitrula shiraiana. Next base: position 1,685,619 of record JABELC010000007.1, read on the forward strand.
GAAATTTTATTTTTATTAATATCTTTCGAATTAATTTATTAACTTTATTTTGTTTAATTAATAAAGTATCGATTATTAATCTTTGTATAAAATTCTTTTTTTAAATATATTTATATTCATAAATAAAATTAAAGAAAGTTTGGTTAATATTAATGATATTTTATGACATTATAATTTAAAATTACATAATATTAAATACTATAATTTAGAATGATTAAAGATTATATATAATATTAGATTAAAAAAAGGTATTTATATATATTAATACGGATTGATTAAGTATGCACTATACATTATATGCTAGTCAATATTATATAATATTAAAGAGTTATATAATTCTTTGATTTATATAATCTATTTTAGATTTAGAAATAATTATTATATTATTATAAAGATCTTTTTTTATATAATATATTTCTTTTTGAAATATATTTAATATTAGTTAATAATTATAAATTAGATCAAGAATTTGTTTTTATTATTAAAATAAAATAAAAATATTTCAATTTTTAAGATTGATATTAAATTAATTTAGTTTTTTAAAAGTAATTATTTTATAAATTATTATATTAAAATAAAAAAAAGATTTAAATTTTATTGATATTCAATTTTTTAACAATAATTAAGATAGTTTTTAAATATTAAAAATTAAATTTAAAAAAGTATTTAAAAGTTTTGAATATATAAATAATAAATATATCATTATTATATTTAATATATATATTTATTTAAATTAAATATTTTGAATTAAATAGTTAATCTATATATTTTTTATATTTGTAAATTAGTTTAATTATTTATTGATTTAATTTTATAATTATAATGATATATTTTTATATATTTAAAACTATTACAATTTTGAAATTTGAAAATGTATATATATATAAAAATAATTTCAATTTGAATATAATAAAAATATCTATAAATCCATATCTTTGTTTAATTTATTATTTTATTTTTAATGAAGGTTACTTTTTATTTATTTATAATAAATTTTTATTAGAAACCAAAATATAATACTTTTATTAATTTATAATTGAATTAACATTTAAAATTATATAATATTAAATATTCTTAATCAAAATTTAAATAATATAAAAAACAATATGACTTTTATAAATACATTTAGTATAAATATTGAATTCTATTATTTATATAAAATAAAAATAAAATTAGAATTACTACAAATAAATATAATTTATAGGTTTATATTCGTTAAAATTAAGAATAAATTTGAAAAAATATATTTTTATCTATTTTTTATTATATAATTGTTATTAAGATTTTTAATAATAAATACATTAAAATAACAATAAAATTGATCAATGAAATTTAATTATAAATTAAATTAAATTGTATTTTAAAATAAATATAATAGATAAAAAATTTATAATTTTAAAAAATTTAATTTTTAGTTAAAACATGAAATTAAATTATATATATTACAAAGTTTTTGATATTTAAAAAATAAAGATTTATAAAATTGAATAAAATATTATATTAAAATTAAATAATGATTAATATAAAAACATATGGAAAGTATTTTATAATAATAATATATATATAAAAAATTTATATTTATAATATAAATATTATATAAAGTTATATATTAAATGTGTTCTTTGAACTAAATATATTAATAATCTAAAAATATATACAAAAATAGATTAATTAAAATTATATTAAAAAGGTTATAGTTTTAAATTGATATATAAAAATTATAATAAAATAAAGAATTATCAAAAAAAATTATATTTATATTTATATAAAATGTTTAATTATTATAAAGAATATATTATATACTAAATTTATATTAATGTTTTATTTTTAACTATATTATGAACATATTAATTATAATATTTGAATTTATTAAAAATTAAAAATTAATAAAATTAAAAATAACAATAATAATCATATAAATATTATAATAAATTTTAGAAAAATGAAAACTATCTAATTTAAAAAACCTCTTTTTAATATTTTGATTTATTTTATTATTAATTAATATATTATATTTATAGATATATGAATATTAATAAAGAAATTATATTTTGAATGATTATATTTTTAAAACTTGAAAAAAAATATATATATATTAATTTGTAAAAGTATATAGTAGTTTTAATTATAATATTATATTATAATTATTATGAAATAATTAAATAAATAATTAAATAAATAATTATTATTTAATAATATTATAAGTTTAATATTAAATCAATTTAATAAAGATATCTAAAACTAATATGGAATATCATAACAAAAATAATAGTTTAAATTTAAAATTTAAAATTTATAAATGTATATTAAAATATATAAAGATTCTAAAAGACGCTTATTATAATTATATCTTTTATTATATTAAAAAAAAGTTTTATACGTTATTATATTAATATTATAATTGTGTTAATAATTATAAAAAAATTGATCAAAAGATTTAAATCAAAATATTTAAATAAATAAATTAAATTAAACTTCAAAAATATTATTATAAATAGTTAAAAAATATACATAGTTCAATATTTAGATTTATTTATTATTAGAATTTACAAATTGAATCAAAATTTATAAATTATATTAAATATTATTAAATGATTTATAATTATTATATTTTTTATAAGAAAGAGTGTTTATATTATATTAATAAATTAGACAATATATTTAAATATATTATATATTTATTAGAAATATTATTGATTTTATTTATAAATTTAACGATATTATGAAAATTTAGATTAAATTAACAAAATAAAAAATAAATCAATATTATTATTATAGAATATATAGAAATAATGGTTATAAAGAAAATCGATTATAGAATTATAGATAATATTTAAATAAATAAATTAATTAGAATTATAATAATAAGAAATAATTGAAATGTTTAATAGAAAATAATAATAAAAGATCATGTATAAAAAAATACTAAATATATAACAAAGAATTATTTTAGTACAAAATATTTAGAAATAAATTAAAATAAAATTTAATATAAATGTAAAAAAGAAATCAACAAAAATAAACTATATTTATATAAATAATTCTTTATTTATTATAAAAATAAAAACAATAAAGATAACAATATTAATATCAATAATAATAAAATATTTAAATATTAAAATATATAAGATATTTTATATTTTGATCAAATTTAATAATATATAATAAATGTAATATAAATGTATTCTAAATATCATAATTGATATAAAAATAATAATAATATTTATTATTAAAATAAAGTAATTTAAAATATTTTGAATATTAATCAATTTATTTATTAATTATATAAAGTTGAATTAATATAAATTATTTTTAACAAAACAAATATAAAAAGATCGATTAAATTAATTTAAGTATAATTATTTATAGATTTAATTAAATTTTATATTATTAAAATAAATATTTTATTTTTATTTTATTCAAAAAATATAAATAAATCTAATATTTTTTTCAATAGTATTTATAATTAAATAATATAAAATAATATAAAATAATATAAAAAATATTCCTTTTTATATAAAGATATATATATATATATTTTTAAATAAATCCATTATAAAAATATTGATAAAAACAAAATTGATAAATTTATAAGATATTATAAATAACATTAATATTATAATAAATTATTTAATAAATTCCAATTTAAAATTAATAAAAATGAAAATAATGATGTATAATTTAATTAGATAATTATTATTAATATTATGTATATTAACAAAAATGTTATTTCACATATATTGATTAAAATCATATAATATGAAATAATAATATAATTAAATAATATATTTATAAAGAATATTTAGAATCATATCAAATTTAATCAAATCAATATTTATATAGAACTATTGAATCTATAACTATTAATATAAAAATATAATTTATAATAGAAAAGTTTAAAAAATATATTTATATAATATTAGTTAATATAAAGATTTTATTTATAAGATTATATTAATCCTTTAGGAAAATAGAATAATATTATAAAATTATATAATAAATATATAAAATAATTTATATTGAATTTTATAATATAGATTTTATAAAAAAATAGTTTTCATAAATAATAATAAAAATAATTAATAATTTTATAAAATCAAATAAATTCAATATTAATATGATTAATATTTGAATAAAAAGATTAATTTTATATATAAAAATTATAATAAGTTATATATTTAGTTTATATAAAATCAATATTACTATTAAAAAATATTGTATAATAAAATAATTAAAGATATTTTTTGATAATATAATAAACCTTTTATATTTATGATATATAATTTATTATTTAATTTAAAAATATAAATATAAAAAAAAGATATATAAATTACAAAAAGCAATCAAATAAAATTTGATAAATTAAAATCAACAAAAAATAAAGATTATAAAATCAATATTAACAAACATAATATAAATCTTGAACCAATTTTAATATAATCTTAATATAAAAAATTAAAAAAATCTATTATTATTAATATAAAAATTTAATATAAATAAATTTTAATAAATCAAATTTATATAGATTAAATCTAAGTTTCTAAATATTATTGTATTAATAATTGAATTTATTGAATAAAACAAAGAAAGTTAAAAAAAAGTATAAACAATAAACAAAAAGTATTTTTATTTATAATAACTTAATTTTATTAATATATTTAAAAAAATACATAATAATATATATAATTAAAATTATATATCAAAAATAAAAATTTTAAAAAAATATTTATAAATATAACTATATTTATATAAAATAGATTTAGTATATTTATATAAATAAATATGAAGATTTTTATAAAAATATTAAATATAAATATTATTATAAATTATAATATATTTAAAATATTATAAAAGAAAAATTAAAGAAATTCATTAAAATAATAATAATATGAAAAAAAAAACTAAATTTCTTCATAAAAAATAAAAATAACTTATTAAAATATACTTTTATAAATTTAACAAAAAATTAATAATATTAAAAAATAAAATTATTATAATAAATCATAAAGAATTTGAAAATAAATATATATAGTATATATAACAAAATTAAAAAAAAATTATAAAAGAATAATGTATTGTATAATGTATTTATAAAATATATATTATTATATATTATGAATTTAAAATAGTATGTAGTTTATTTCATGTACTAGCAGTATAAAATATTGATTTAATTAAAATTAATATAAAAATATTAATTAAATATATTATTTAGTAAAGAATTATTAAAACTATTTATATTTATAGATATAGTTTATACAAGTAATTTAAATTTTGTATTTTAAATAAATTATATTATTATATTAATAAATAAAATAAAAAAAGAAAATATTATATATTAAATCTTAATTAAATATAAATATATAATTTCAATAATATTAATCTTAAAATTATATATATTAATATTTAATCTTAATATAATAATAATTATTAAAAACATAATTAACAAAATATTTGATAATTATATTTTATTATTAATTATATATATAAATTTTTATTTATTATATTAATTATTAATAAAATTTAGTATAATAATTCAAAGTAGTTAATAATCAATATAATGATATTACATTAATTTTATTAATTTTATTAATATTAAAAACTTATAAAAATAATATATTATAATTAAAATGATAATAAAAAAAACATCTATAAAAAAAAGATATTGTAATTAAAATAATAATAAAAATCATAAACTATCTAATCAAAATATAATTATTCTAATTCAAAATTATTTTTAATATTAGAAATTCTTTAAAAAAAAACTTTATAATAAAAAAATTAAAAAAAGTTTATTTTAATTTTATATATAAAATTATAAAAAATTGACTTTACGAATAATTTTTTTTATATATACATAATAATCATTGATAAAAAAACTGTTGATATTAATAAAAATTAATTAAATATAGATCATATATTATACATGAATTAATATTATATAACATTCAAAAATTATATAATTTTTTAATTTATACAACCTATTTTGAACATATAAATAATTATTATATCATTATAAAGATTCTTTTTTTTACATGATACATTTCATCTTCCCGCAAGCATATCCAATAATATAATTAAAATATCAAATTGAAGTGCTAAATTAAAAATTAAAAATTTATAAAGATAAATATGTTTGAATAATCAAATTACATTATTCAAATTAATTTTTTTTTAAATAATTTTAAATAACATTAATAAATCAAACTCGTAAAAATAATAAAATAAATCAAAATATGTAAAATTAAAATTTTATTTTATTAAACTTTGAATTATATTAATACTATAAATTATGAACAATTGAGAAATTTATTGAATTGATTATATAATAATATTTGAATTTAGATGTAATTTATTTTATTATCATTAATATCAAAGCCAATTAATTTAATTAATATAAAAAGAATAAATATTAAAAATCAAAAAAATAATTTATAATAAAATATTTGATTACAAAATTAGAAAGAAAAAACTTTTTATTTAAAACTTTAAAATAAAAAATTAGCAATATATTATTTTAATTGAAACTGTAATATAAATATATTAAATTATATCTATTTAAATTCAAATATATTTGAAATAAATATTACATATACAAAATATTTTTTAAAATATTTATTATTAAAATATAGAAAATATTTAAAAACTTAAAAAGAATGAAATGATTTTAAAAAATATAAAGGTTCAATTAAAAAAGAAAATATAATATTCTTTTTGTATAAAGATGAAAAAAATAGAATATATTATAAAATATATTTCTAAAACAAAAATAATTGTCAAATTATAATATTTCAAAAAAAGATTAATATAATAAATAAAACAAAAGAAAAGTTATTTTAAAGAAAAAAAATATAAAAAATTCAAATAAAAAAAATACAATAATTAATTAATTATTTATTTTAAAATTAAACTTTCAATTTTTCTTTAGGATATATTGATTATAAAACTACGAATTTTAAATCATCAAGATATTAAGCCTTAATAATCTTATATTATTAATAATTGAAATAGGACTTTAACCCAAAAGAAAAGTAATAATTAGATATTAAATAAATATGACATAAATAAATAATAACTAATGACAAAACTTTTATTGATTTTTAATAATAAAATCAAAAGCATTTCAATACTTGAAGATATATTATAATTTTACTTTTCTAAAAATTAATTTTATATATCTTTTAATTATTTTTTTAAATATTTTGTCAAATTATTAGATATTATTTATTATTTATAATATACAATATAACTAGTACTTGATAAATCTATTCACAATAATAATATAAAATAATAAATTTTCAATTTTTTAATTATCTCTTTTTCGATTCATAAATTTGAAAATTATCAAATAAATTTTGAAAAATAATGTTGACTTTTAACCAATATTTAAAATCTTAAATATCTTAAAAGTCTTTTATAATAACTATGATTTTCAATTCAAAATATAAAATAGACTTTTTTTTAAATGAATTTCTTTAACTTTATATATTTTATTATATTTTTTTAATTCATTTACAAATTTACTTTTATATATATTTTTTGTGATTTTTTTTATTTATTTATAAATATTTTAAATTTTAATAAAATTATATATATATGTTCGTATGACTCCGGGGGGGTGGAATGGTACAATATGGGTGCATTTCTTGTACAGTACTAGGCAACTTATATTTAAGCGAGCTCAAAATCATCCTAATCTATTATCGTAACACTATTCTTTTGAATTTAATTAAAACTCAATTAATACTTTTAATAAAATAAAGAGTTTATAATTCAATTTATAATATAATATAAATTTTATAATAATAATATTATAATGAAATTTAATATTTTATATATTATTTTTATATAATTATATCAATCTTAATTTTATTAAATATATTAAAATATAAATTTTTGAATAAAGAATCATTTAATATACTTTATATTATTTATAAATGAGATTTTAAATATTATTGATTATATTTTATTTGATTTTTTATATATTCAAACTTTAAGAATATTTTTATAATTTTCATTTTAAAATAATATCAAATATATTTAATAAAGTTAAAATATATAAATATATTATTTTATTGTAGTTGATATTTTAGATTTAATCATTTAAACATAAATTCAATTTTTATATTAAATATTTTAAAATATAAATTTATATTATATCTATATCTTTTTAACTTAAGAGTCTAATTGATTATATATAAATTTATATTATATCTATATTTTTTTAACTTAAGAGTCTGATTGATTATGTATAAATTTATATATTTAATATTTTAAAAATATTTTTAAATTATAGTTTTTATAATTTTATATATATTATAAATTTATATTATTTTAAAATTATATATTTTATTTAAAATATAAAATATCTGTTTTTATTAATTATTCTATTTTTATTTGATAAAATATTTAATCTTTTAATAAATCAATTTCTATTTTTTTATAATCTATCTTTTTTACTTTAAATATTATTTAAATTATTTAAATATATATTTTAATATAAATTTTAACTTTTTTTAATTTTTTAATTAAATATTCTATATCCTTTTAAAATCTTTTCAATAATGATAATCAAATATTATATTTTATATATATTAATTATCGTTTAATAAATTGTTTTTAAACATAATTCTAGAAAATATATAATAAAATATTTATTTTAATTAATATATAATTTTTATTAAAAAGTTTAAAATAAAAATTCTTTTTCATTATATAATTTATGTTATTATATGATATATTAAATTATATTTTTATTTAAATTAAGATTCTTAGCGATTCTATATAAATTAGCCTTTTATTTTATTTTATTAACAATTTTGTTATATTAATATAAATTAAAATGCTGTTCTTTAACTTTATTATCATTAATTAAACATAAAGAAATGCATATTAGAAACATTGTAATTCATATAAAAAGATATAATCGAGGTTCGACACGTTAAAAACACGTCTTTTTAAAATTCGCTTAAATATGAGTTATGGGTCACTGTATTATATTAATCTGTTCGAGGAGATCAAGAAAGATGTTGTACGCCGTCGAGAGTATATATATCCTCAATGGGCACGTCATATAAGGTCACGTGTTGACTATACAAACAATCCATTAATTTCGATATTTATAATATATAATTATTAGAAACTTTATTAAAATACTATATTATACTTTCTCAGTAAATTATTTATTTTTTATTTTAATTTCACTTTTTTAAAAGATCTTTTTATATTTATACCTTTTTATGAATATTATAATAGTTTTCCATATATTCTGAATTTTACTTTTATTTTTATTCCAATGAAAAAATAATTTATATCAAAATCAAAGTTTTTTTTATATTTATAATATATACTATATCTTATACAGAATAATAATATTCAATATAAATTTATTATTATTATTAATTAATCTTTTCAAAATAATGAATTTTACATTAGAATTCTTCTAAAATTTATAAAATACATAATTATTATTTCAAAAATATCGATTACATATTTATTTTCAAAACGAATAATATAAATTATAACTTTTTATGATTATACTCAGTCAAATTAAAATTGAAGCATGCGCAAAATAAGCGAATCGCTTCAAAATTAACGATTTTGTATAAATTACCTCTTGTACTAATGTAAATAAATTATTTAATTATAAATAAAATTATTTAAAATTATAAATATAAAATATTTTTAATATATATAATATTTATATTAAATAAAAGTCTTTTTTCTATATATTTTTATATATTTTTATATATTTTTATATATTTTTATATATTTTTATATATTTTTATTATTTTCTAATATAATAATTTATTTGATTTAAATTAACGTAAAATTATAATATTTTTATATGATTTTTACTTTATATTAAATTAAATATTATAAATTTTGAAATCATTATTTAATCTTTAAATTTTAATAATCAATATTTTAATATAAAAATAATTTTTATTCAATATTTTCAATAATTCTATAAATAATTGATCGATTTATTTATATCGATGTAAAAGGTGTTTTGTATAAAATCGATGATTTTAAGGGTTTTTAGCAATTGGCACATGCTTCAATTTTAATTTAATCGAGTATATATATATAAATTGCGTTTCTCTATTAAACCTAGCGCAATAATCTTGTTGAAAACTTTTTTTAAAATTATACTTTTTAACATTTTATATTTTAACATTTTTGTTTTTTTATTTTTAGAATATAATTTTTATTTGTTTTTTATATCTTTTAAATATAATTGTAATTAATGATTTTATTATATTATTTATTATTATTTTATTTATTAAAATATTTATGATATTTCCTTTCTTTTAGCAAAATCTATAATAAAATAATGATAAATATCAATATGTTTTGTTTTTTTGTTTTAATATAGATTCTTTATTAATACTGTAATTCTTCAATCATTGTTTTTTTTAAATATTTTGTTTATATTCTTTTCTTTTTAATATAATACAATATATTAATATGATATAATAATTATATAATTTATGAATTTTGTTTAATTCATATTATAATTATGATATATTTTCTCTTTCTAGAAAATATAGAAACAGCTTTTTATTTTTATAAAGACTATAAAATTAATTTACTATAAAATATTATAATGTTTTTAAAAATGTTTTTTTAATTAATTTTATTATTAGTTTAATTTGAATTTATTCAAAGAATTATTATATTATAATATTTTTTATTGAGATTATACATTAACTTTTCAAACATTATTAATTATATTTATTTTATTATATTTTTAATCATTAATTTATAATATATAATTAAATTGTTTATATATTTCATAAATTTTTTATAATAAAATATAAATTTGATTTATTAATTATTATAAACTTTATAAAATTATTGATTATTTATTAACAATTATATATGTTGATTTATATACTTTGATTAATTATTAATTTAAATATCTTATAATTAATAATAATAATTTTTATATATATATTACATGTAATTTTAAATTTATTCAATCTTATATTAAAATATGTTTTTCAATTCAATATAATAATTTTTTATTTTTGTTTTATAAAACTTATATATTCAAAGTTTATTTAATTTTTATGAAGTTTTTTATAAAAAATATAAAATTAAATTTTTTTAAAAAAAGATATAAATATATAATTCTTTTTAATATCATTAAAATATTATTAATATGTATTAATATATGTATAAATTTTTTATTATATATAAATAAATAAAAGTTCATATAACTTTATTAAAATCTTTAATTTAATATTATATCTTTAAATAATAAATTCCAATTATAATTTAATTCTTTTGAATTATAAAATCTTTTTAAACTCCTTAAAATATATCTTTTTCTTATTATTATTTCTCTCAAAAAAATGAAAAAAATCTTTTTATAAATATAATTTTATAAATATATTTTTAATAGTATAATATTAATATTTAAAATTGAATTTAATAATAATCATTAAAAATATCTATAATATATTTATTTATATAATAAATATTAAAATTTTGATATGATTCTTTCTAAATATTTAATTAAATTATTTAATCATGTTGTTTATTTTTATTTTTAATATAAATATTTACTTTATTAATATTAAATTTGTATTTTTTAATAAAATATGTTTTTTCTATATTATATTCATTATTAATAATATAATCTTTTCTATATAATAATATTTTCTTTTAATCGTTAAATATTATTTATGATTTTTAATAGAAAACAAATTAATAAATTTATTTATAAAAACAACATAAAAGAATAAATTATTCATTATTTTACTTTTTTTATTATTATTTGATTAGTTTTTTTTAATTAATAGATTTAAAAATTAAAAAATAAGTTTTATTCTTAATTTCATATTTTCAATTTTATATATTTTATAATTGTTTTATTATTATTATAAATTTAAATTTCAAATATAAGATATATTGTTTTTAAATAAATCTTCTTCTAATTTTATATATTTTATTATATATTTTTTATATGGTATTTAGTTTTGTTTTTATATATATATTTTTTCTAATGTAATAATTTGTTTTATTATTTAAATATATTTCATATTTTCATATAATTTTATATATATTGATTTCTTTATTTATAATAGATAATCATTAAAGATTTCATAAAAATAATATATTATGTTTTTATTAAATAATTTCTCTTTTATCTTATTTTTATTTTATTTTTATTTTTTAAATTTTTAAATTTGATTGTTTTATTATTTTTAACAGTCTTTTTATATTTAAAAATTTCTGTAAATGTTATGATGATTTTTATTGTATTTAAATTTAAAAACCATTAATATTTTTTGTAATCATAAATATATAATTCTTTATTAATTAATTGTTATTTTTATATTTTTTATTTATTTCTAAATTATATATCAATATTTATTGTTGAATATATCAAAATTAATTTAATTTATTTAAAATCTTTATATTATTATTATATAATATTATAAAACTTTTATATTTTATAATATCTATTTTATTATTGATTTTTATTTATCCATATTATATTATATACTTATTAGATAATATAATTATCAAATAATCTTTCTCTAAAACTTAATCATAAAATTGATAAAAGATTTTATCAAGAAAATTATTAAAATTATAAAAATATTATTTATTTGTCAATTTATAATCTTTGATATTTTTGTAAATTATTCCTTTTTTGAAAAGACTAGATTTAATTATTTAAAATAATCATATTTTAGAACTTTAGAACTTTTTCTTTAACAAAATGTTTAAATTTAAAAATACAATGTTTCAATTCATTTATAATTAAATATTAAATAAAGATTATAAAAATTGTTTATTTATATAAATTCTATTTTTTTATTAACCTTTGTTAATTATTTCTATCATTTCTATATATATATATATTTTTAAACTTAATATTAATTAAAATATAACTTTTTATATTACATTTTTTCACATAATAGATAAATATAATTATTTTTTTATATATATAGATATATATATTTGGTTTGAAATTTTGTTTCAATCATTGACTATATAAGATTATTAAGGCTTTATATTTCGATAATTTTAGATTTGTATTTTTATGGTTAATATGTTTTAAAGGGGGATTGAGGGTCGAGCTCTAAAAACTTTTTTATATAAATTTAATGTATAATTTTTAAGATTTTGATAATTATAATGTTTTTATATAATATATATAATATTATAAAAAGTTATTTTGAAATATATATAATTAAAATAAATCACATATTGTAAGACTTAATTTATTATTTTTAAAATAATTGTAATAAAGATCAAAAAATTATAAAAAAATCTATTTATCTTTTTTTAGTAATTATAAATAATAATCTAATTCAATTTATTTTATAATAAATATTTATTAAAATCTTTTATTTTTTTTAATTTTAATAATTGGTATTAAAAGAATATCAGTCGTTTTAAATATATTAATAATTTATATCATAAAAATTTATTAATCAATATATTAAATTATTTCAATACTAAAAGACATTTCAATCTTTTATTTATTTTAATTTTTATTAAATTAACTTAATTTATAATGAATCTTTAGATTAATCTATTTTTATTTATAATATATATATAAATAATAAATATATTCATTTTATAAATGTTATATTTATATAACTTTTAATTTGTTTTTTAAAATATTTTATTACATATTAACTTTTCTAATTTATTGTATAATAATATATATTTATTCAAAACCTTTAGTTTTTTTAACATATTATATATAATTCTTTTCGAAAAAAAATTAGTACATTTTTATATTTATTTTTTATAATTTCTTTCTATATTTCATTTATTAATTGATATAATTATCATTAATTTTATTATTTTAAATAATTAAATTAAAAATAATTCTAAAACAAATTTTATTATTGTTATACCAATTTTATATATAATTAAAACGCATTTTTTTAATTTTAATTTTTATATTTAAAATATAAATTTGAAATTTAAATGCTAAATCTATAAAGATATTTATTATGATTTGCAATATGTTTTTATCTTGTTTTTTCAAAAATACCAAAAACTTATTCTTTCATATTTTCTATATTATGTATAAAATATGAATTCATTAACTTATTATTATAAAAGAAAAAAGAAACATAACATCAAAAAAATACTATTAAAAAATATTCTTACAAATTTTTCTTCAAAAATCAATATAATTATTAATTGATATATTATTATTATAAATCATACCTACTTCTAGAATATCAGGAATACTCGGAAGTTAGAAAAGAATTAAACGATATTGAAGAGTATAAAGATTAAACTAGGAAAGCAAATATAAGATTCTTTTTGAATATAAAAATTAGAATAGAATCTATTAAAAAGTATATTTAAATGATAAGAATAGCTATTAGATTATAATGTTTTAAAAAGAAAAATCATTAATATAGTAAATAAGTTAAAAAAGAAAAGAGATAGAATTATATTAATAACAAAAATTTAAGATTATTTTGAAAAAGGAATTATAAAAAATCAAAATAAAAAAAGGAAATTAAAAAAAATGTTTTATTTTTTTTCATTTTAAAATTAAGTTTTTAATTCTTTTCTAAAATGTATTAATTATAAAAATGCAAATTTAAAGTTATTAAAATATTTAGCTTTAATAATCTTATATAGTAAATAATTGAAATAGAATTTCAAACCAAAAAAAAATCATAAATCATTACAAAACTATTTATAAATTTGATGAGTTTCAAAAATATTTACTAATATGTTCAATATATTTAAATTCAATATAATTATTATATATTGTAAATCATATATTTATAAAATATATATTTCTTTTATATAGAATCTAAAGATAATTATAAATCTTTTCAAAATTTAATTTTTTTTTAAATATATTAAAAATATAATTTTAATATTTATTATATTTAAACGTCTTTCTGTCATTAAATTTTTTTTTAAAGATTCATTCATAATATTTAAAAAAATTATTCATTAAAAAACTCTAATACAAATCTGTTTTTTTTTTATTTGATTAAGAAAAGGAGTTTCATTTGTTTTGAATTCTTTTAGAATAATCCTTTATTATAAAATATACATTAGATAAATAAATATGTAATTAATTTACAAAAGTTTAATACTTTATATCATTGAAATTTAATATAAATTAATTATATATTTATTCAAGTTTTATTTTTATATCTAATTATTTAAAAATACTATTTAATTCTTTAATTATAAAATATCATATTGAAGTTTTTAGAATTTATAAATGATGATAATATAAAATAATCAATTATCAAAACTTTTTGTTCTTTAACATTATTTAACTTTTTTTTTATTAATTAAAACCTTCAAAAGTCATAATCGATAAATTTTTTTTATTATTTTAAATTGATATATGTATAATCTTTTTATTATTAGTATGATTTTAGATCTAAAATATACAATTAACTATTTGAATTAATATTTTTTTAATTTTATATATTTCATTATAACTTTTATAATCAATTTTTAATTTTGAGTTTATATATTATTATTTTATCTTTTTTATTTCTTACTGTTCAAATATGTTTTATATTAAAAATTTTTCTTATTTATAATCAAGAACTTATTTTTAGAGATTATATAAAGATAATGTATAATATTTTTTACCAAATTATTTATATGATATTTTATATTTAAACTTTTATTTTATAGATTTTTTAATTTTATTATCTTTAAAATAAAGTTTCAAATTAATCATTTGCTATAAACTTGAATCTGTAAAAGATTATTTATATACTTTAAAATCGAGTTATATTTTATGTTAGTAAGAAATAATCTAAATCAAAATCTGGATTTCTTCAAAATTTATAATATAAAAAATCTTTTATTCATATAGTACTAATAATAAAGATATAATAAAAATCAATAATAAATAATTATTATTTTAAATATAGTGATCTTTCTATCTTAAAAGAAATAAAAAAGATCATAATCAATAATTATTAAATATAATAATATATTATTATTCTCAAATCTCATGATCTTTCTTGAAACAAAAAAGCGGAGGATTTTTTATAATATTCAAAATTTGTAAAAGCATATGCTATATACTAATAATTTATATTAATACTCGGTTAAATTAAAATTGAAGCACGCGCCAATTGCCGAAAACCCTCAAAATCGACGATTTTATACAAAACACCTCTTACGCCGATGTAAATAAATCGATCATTTATTTATAGAATTATTTAAAATATTAAATATGAATTATTTTTATATCAAAATATTTGCTATTAAAATTGAAAGATTAAATAATGATTTTAAAATTTATAATATTTATTTAAATATAAAGTAAAAATTATATAAAAATACTATAATTTTAAATTGATTTAAATCAAGTAAATTATTATATTAGGAAGTAATAAAGATATATATAAATATTTAAAAAAAAGCTTTTCATTTAATATAAATATTATATATATTAAAAATATATAAAAAATATAATATAATAAAGTTAAAAAGAGTATATATAGTGTTTACAAGCACTAAGCATCACCATAACTTCGATTTTTAAAAATCATTAAAATCACTTCAAATTTTTATATATGATAATTTATATCCTCATAATTACTATATTAAAATATTATTTAATATAATTTTGATTTGAATGAATTATTAACATTTTTAAAGATTTTAAAGAGTTAAAAATACCCTTAAAACTTCGACTTTTCAAGACTATTATATTATATTTTAATATATAATATTTATATTAAATAAAAGTTTTTCTTTTATATATTCATATATATCTTCATTATTTCCTAATATAGTAATTTGCTTAATTTAAATCAACTTAAAATTATAGTATTTTTATATAATTTTTACTTTATATTTAAATAAATATTATAAATTTTAAAATCATTATTTAATCTTTTAATTTTAATAGCAAATATTTTGATATAAAAATAATCTATATTTAATATTTTAAATAATTTTATAAATAATTGATCGATTTATTTACGTCGGCGTAAGAGGTGTTTTATACAAAATCGTCGATTTTGAGGCAATTTGCTTATTTTGCGCGTGCTTCAATTTTAATTTAACCGAGTATTCTTCTATTTAATTCCATATATTACTTTATATTATATAAATTTAAAATAAAAGTTATTATTATTTAATTCTAGATATATTAATTTCTATTATCATATATTGTTATTCTAGTTTATTGACTTCATTTATATAGTAAATATTAACATTTATTATTACATAGTAATATATTAAAATTATAATGATCCTTTTATAATTTCTATATTTTTATTATATGATAATCTAGAATCTAAAGATTATACAATATTTATTTTGTTATTAGTTTTTATTTATTAATATTATATTATCTAATAATTAAAAGTTTATTGTTCAATATTTATTTATTAAATTATTCAAAATGTATTATTAAAAAGTTTATTAAAATAATATACATATTGTTTAATTTTAAATTTATAATTACTATACATATAATATTAAAATAATTTGATTTGCTTTTAAAACTCGTAATATTTAATTCTTTTTTAATAATAATCTTTTTAAAATTGAATAATCTTTTTTAATTGAAGTTTTGGATTTAAATGTATTATTCTTTATCATATAATGATTTAATTTTTAATCAAATATCAATTAAATGTTTCAAAAACAACTTGTTATAAACTTTCTACTTTGTTTTATGAATTATTGAAAATCATATTTATTTTGAATCTTGTAGTCTCTTTTATAATTTCTATGTTTTTCATATTTATTATATATTTGTCTGTATAGTCAACACATGACCTTACATCACATGCCTATTAAGAAGATATATACTCTTAACAACATACAATACTTTTCTTAATCTTTTTAAATATAATTATTCAATATAAAAAATACTTTTATATTATATAGTTTTATATTTTTAAAATTATATAAATCTTAATTAATATATATATTATAAATTAAAATTTTTATTTTATATATAATATTAATTTTAATAAATTTTAAATATTTTTATTTATTGATAATAAAAAACTTTTTATAATTTTCAATAATAAAAACTTTTATAAATTATTTAGTTTTTAATAAAAAAAAGAATTAAACTTTCAGATAATTAAATATATATTATAAAAAAAATAATCTTCAATTTTGATTTAAATATTATAAAAATCTAAATATTTATTATAAACAAAGTGATCTTTAAATCGATTTTAGAATTACAAAATTTGAATGTTTATCGCAAGCAAAGTAACGATAAAAATACAAATCACATTATATCACTTAGATATATGTCATATCATTCAAGAAAACACTTCAACAAAAAAAAAGAAGAAAAAAAAAAAAGAAAAATATGTTAGTGACGATGACTATTTTACTACAATTACAGAGGGGACGACAAGGTCACCTATACGAAAATCTCTATTTAAAAACCCTCACCAAAATTCTTAATAATCCCCATTTCTATATTTTTACATTTTTTTATTATTGCTTTACTTGCTTTTTTATTTTATAATAAATTTTTTTACTATATCTTTATTTTATAAACTGAAATGATTATATTCCATTTAAAAACTTTATTAAATTAAATTCTAATTTAATATCAAGTTTATTCTATAAATTGGAATAATTATTCTCGATTTCAAACTTTATTAAATTAAATTTTTATTTAGTATTAGATATTTGTTTGATAATAATAAAAAACCAAGTAAAAATATATTTAATAATAATTATTATAATATCTAATAAATAAATATAAAATATTATTAGAAGTATTTTTTTATTTTGCATTATAATATTAGAAGCAATATAATAGATAAAGATAGTATAAAAAACCAAAAAAATTTAAGAAATATAAATATAAATTTTAAATAATTATAAAAAAAAATAATTTATCAAATATAAGTATTCAAAATCTAAAATTATTATTAATATCTTAATGATTAAAATAAACTTTTAATCAAATTAAAAAATCTTAATTAATATTAAAAATATTATTAAAAAACTTTAATAAAAGTTTAATATATATAAATCTATAATAAAAATAATATTGATAAAAAATATGTAAATAAATACAAATTCTTATATTGCAGATATAGATAAAAATCTTTTTATTTAAAAATATAATAAATAATATCTTTAAAAGATTTCTATTTAATCTTGAGAAAAAATAATAATATATATAAATCTAAATATAATTAAGATTCTAAATGTAAATAAAATAAAAAGTATCAAAAGAATTTATTTAATAAATTATTTTTAAACAATTTAGATTTTATTAATAGATTTAAGGAATATAATTTAAAAAATTTATATATAACAAACTATTATTTAAAATATAAATTTAATAAATGGATAATTGATAATTTCAAAATCTTTATCAATGTAGATTTATAAATAGATTTTAAAAAAGCATTTAAGAACATTAATATAAAAATTTTTTGAACATTAAATAAAAAATATTTGATAATAATCAAAAAAAGATTATAAAAGAATAATGTTTATATTAATAGATTAATTTACAAATTTATATATTATATAATATAATATATATAAAATTATACTTTAAATAAATTAAGGTTTATTTAAAAGAAATTTATAAAAATTAATCAATAAAATTTAGATTTAATAATATAAAGATAATAATAAAAAATTTAAAGAAAAAATAGAATTAAAAGAAAAGTATATAAAAAAAAATTTAAAAAAAAATTAAATAAAATACCTTCATTATTTAAATAATAATCAATTTTTTAAAACAATTTAATAAATTATTAAAAAATGTTCAATTTATAATAAAAATTGATTTTGAATCTTTATTTAAAATTATTTCAACAATAATAGATAAATTAATAAATTATATTATTTCATATGTAATTTTATTTTATAATAATTACAATAAAAATCATTATAATTATAATAATTATATATTTTAATTTAATTAAAGCCACTCGAATCAAAATTAATCTAATCAAAATTCTTTCAATCAGAATTAATTTAATCAAAATTATTATAATATAAATAATTATACTCAAAATTATTATAATCAAAATAATTATAATCAAAATAATTATATATTTTAATTTAATCCAAATTGATTTAATCAAAATCAACCTAGTTAAAATTATTATAATCAAAATAATAATGAAAGTAATCATATATTTCAAAATAATTAAAATGATTATAATTAAAATAGTTATAATTCAAAGACTTATAATTCTTGATATGAACGAAATTAAGAAAAATAAAGAAATCAAAAAATATATATATAAAAAAATAAATTTAAAAATTTAGAACATTATTAAAAAAAAACTATTAACATTATATATCAAAAATCTAAAATTAAATCAATTTAAATAAAATATATAATAATATAATAAAATATATAATAATATAATAAAATTTAATAGTAAAAATAATAATTTTGATGAAAAAATAATTATATATATATCAATTTTATAATATATAAATATTTTAGATGAATTTAGAATAATAATATTTTTAATTATATTGGAAAACAAAATATTTAAATATTATATATCAAATTTAATTATATTTTTATAAAAAAGAAAAAGTCTAATTATAAAATTTAAAGTAGAATATTAAAAAGAACTATATTATTATAATATAATAAATAAATAAATAAAATTAATAAAACAAAATATTATATAAAAAAAAATATTATATAAAAAAAAATATTATATAAAAAAAATATTATATAAAAAAAAATATTATATAAAAAAAATATTATATAAAAAAAAATATTATATAAAAAAAAATATTATATAAAAAAAATATTATATAAAAAAAAATATTATATAAAAAAAAAAAGTTTGAATAATATTCAAAATTATTTTTTATAAAAATAAAAGAATTATTTAAAATTTTATTAAAAAATATAAAAAATTAATTATATTTATATAAAAAAGAGTTTTATTATATGAATAAATCAAATAATATTTTAAATATATTATTAATTAACTATAAATATTTTTAATGTTATTTAAAAAATTAAAAAAATAATTTAATTTTATAATGAGTTATAAAATGATAATATTAATATATATTATATTAAAAAAAATTATAGATAATTTATAAAATTAAAATAAAAACTTTAATTGTAATAAATATATTATAATAAATAATTACAATAATTAAAAAAGATATCATAATTATTAAAATTAATTTAAATTATAACTTGATATTTAAAACCAATATAATAAAAAAAATTTAAAATCAAATTATAAAAGATAATATTAAATATATAAAAAAAAGATATTTTTTTATAAATTATTTAAAATCAAATCAAAAAAAAATTGAAAAAGAATATAAGGAAAAAATCATTAAGAATAATAATAATTATATATATATTTGTATGATTTCAGGAGTATAGAATTATATAATATGGGGGTATTCTTTTTATTGTATTATTATGTTTAAAACGATTAAGAAGAGCATTATATGTTGTTAAGAATATATTTTTTTTTAATAAGTATATGATATAAAATTATAAATTGATTATATAAATATTAATAATTTTTTGCAAATTTAATGTTATATATATAAAAAGTTGAATTTTATAAAAATTATAAATTATTTATATAAAAGAAAGAAAAAAGAAGTTTTTTTTGATTTTTTGATTTTTTAATATTTTTATAATTTATTTATATATAATATAATATTTTGATATTCAATTAAAATAAATATTATTTAGATTATATATTATTATTATTTTATATTATTATTGTTTTTTATATTATATATTTTATTATTTTATTTTGTAATAATTATATATAAATTAAATAAATAATATTAATTATCATTTAGTTATTTTTTTTGAAAAAAAAATAAATGAATTCCTTTTTTTATATTTAATCTATTTATTAATTTTTATTGATATTTTATTTCTATTAATAAATTTTGTTAATATTAAATAAAGTTTTATTTTTATTATTATATTTATTAAATTATTATTATTATTAAATTATGATATTTTTATAATTATTTTATATTTATATAATTAATATAATATTATGTTATTGATTATGAATTGTTTTTTGATTATTGTTTTAAATTTAATTAATAATTAAAATAAAGAATATCAACTCATATAAATGATAAATAATAAAATATAATTATTGAAAATTTTATTAATTATATTTTTAATAATAATTATTAAATCAAAATTAAAGATTATTATATAAAAATTTAATATTAATATAATTTAAATAATATATTTATATTTAATTAAAATTTAATATATAATATTTATATTTTTATTTTGATTTATTAATATAATAATATATTCAATTTAAAATAATAAATTAAAATTATTAATATAAAGAATATTAATAAATATATATATATATAAAATATTAAAATTAAATAATATAAATTAAAAAACTTTTATAAAGTTTTTTTTTATTATTATATATATTTATTAAATATTTTTATATTTTGATTATTTAATTTAGTATTTTATATAATTTATATTAAATTAAATAAAATTTTAAATTAATAATAAATTATAATATAAATATTATAAATATATTATATAATATATTATTTTTTTAATATTGTACTTTTTTAGAGTTTATTGTATAGTTTATATATATTAATATTAATATTTTTAATTTGTTTTAAAGTTTTGTATTAAAGTTTTTGATTTATTATAATTACAAATTTTTTAATAAGATTAAGTTATTATTAAATTTCAATGAATAAATTTTAATTAATTATTTTTGTTTTTTATATAAAAATTTAGTTTTTTTTGAATAGTATTCTTTTTTATAAATACATTATTTATTAATAATAATTAAGTTATTATTTATTTATATTATTATAATTTCAAATTTTTATTTTTATATATATAATAAATAAAGATTATATATTGAAATCATTATTTTGAGTTTTATAATATGATGATTCAAATATATATTGAATTACTAGTTTTACATAATAATTATATTATATACAATATGGTTTTTGATAAAGATTTTATTTTTAGAATTTTATATAATAATTATATTATATAAAATATAGTTTTTGATAAATATTTTATTTTTAGAATTGTATATATGTATATATAAAGATAAAATATATAAATTTTAAATTTATTTGTATATATATTTAAATAATATTATATAAATAAATATTAAATATATTATTATTTTTTATTATTATTATCATAATAATTATAACTATTAGTATTAATTAATAAATTAAATATTATATAATTATTAGTATTAATTAATAAATTCAATATCATATAATTAAATATTATATTAATATAATATATTTTTTTATATTATTAAAATTTTGTAGAATAAATTTTAATTTTTTATATATGTTTTTTATATTTGAAAATTTAAATTTATTAATTTATTTATATTAGAAAATTTTTATTTTTAACAAAATCTTTTTTTGTTTTGTTGCTTTAAATATATTAGTTTTTATGAATTTAGTTAGTTTTCTTTTTGAATTTATATTTATATATATTTTTTTCTTATTATATTTAGTTTATTTAATAAAAAAAATTAATTTATTAAAGAAAAAGATTTTAATTAGATATATAGTATATTTATCATACAATATTATTATGATATTTAATAATAGTTTTTTAGAAAAAAGTTTTTTATATATAATCTAAATTATATTTTTTATTTTATATTTTATTAAATATATTGATAAGGTTAAATTGTTATTGATAATAAAATATTAAAGTTTTAATTTCTTTTTGATTTATTATGTTTATAAATTATTAGTTTAAATAGTTTTGACATTGTTATTTTAAATATTTTTTAAATAGTTAATTGATTATTATTATTATTTATAGACATAAATAGCGTGTGGTTTTTTATAATTATTATTAATAATATTGATATTAGATTAATAGATTTTTTATAATATAAATAAATTAATATTAATTATATTAATTTTATAATTTTAATTTTTTATTAATTAAAAAATGTAAAGATTTTTTTATTTTCTTTTTTATATTTTATCAATTGTTTTATATATTAGAATTTTTAAATATATTTTTAAGTTATATATTAAATATATAAATAATTTGTTTTATTTTTATAATACATTTTTTATTATTTAAATTATTTTATATTTATAAATTTTATTGTTTATTTTTTATAGTTTTATTATTTAATTAATAATAGTTTTTATTAATAAGTTTAATTTTTTTATATATATAAATATATCGAATATTGGAAATGTTAAAATTAGTTTATTAAGACTTATTAAATTATTTATAGCCTTTATTATTATTTGCAATATTTATTTTTTTATAAAACTAGATTGTTATAATTTATTTTATAGAATTTTATATATTTATTATATAATTTTATAATATTGTTCATCTTTATTAATTGATTAATAAGATTTTATAAAAATTATTTTTATTTTAATTATTATAAGATTTATTTGTTTATTAAATTTTTTTATAATAAACTATATATTAATATTAATAATAATATAATTTAAAGATTTCTATATAAATATTAATTTATTTAAATCAAATTATGTTTCAAATATACTTGATTAATAAATGATTTAAAAATATTATTATTGAATATTTTATTATTTTATTGAATATATGTAATATTAGTTTTTTCTTAATATATATAATATTAATTCTAATTATATAATCAAATTAAATATTATTATCTTTATTATTATTAATTTTAAATTGAAATTTTTTTAGTAATTTCCTATATATTTAATATTAATTATAATATTTTCTTAATTTATTAGTTTTTCTTTTATTTATATTATTACAATTAATTTATTTAAATATATTTTATAATTTATAAATAATTAAATTATTAATATATTTATATAAATATTATAATTTTACTTCTATAAAATAATAATTATTATTTAAAATTATTGATTATATAAATAAATTATAACTATATTTTTATATAATAAAAAAATATTTGCTAATTTCATTATAAATAATCTAATTTTTAATATTATTAAAAAGTATATTAAATTTATTTATATTTATCAAATAAAAAAAAATTTATATAAATAATATAAACTTTAATTTATTCAATCAATAATTGAATTTTATATAATTTAATAAATTTTTCATTCTTTTCTTTTTTAAATACAACTTTTATAATTTTTATTTCATTATAATTAATAATTAAATCGATTAATTTTTATAATATTTTATATTATTATTTATTAATAATTAATATTATTACTATTCTTATATCGATTTCAATATTTTCAAATTTATTAAAGTGATTAAAGTTATATTTACTATTTATAAAAAATATTTTAAAATCATATATAATCTATTTTGATTTTATATTTTTATCAATTTAATTATTTTTAAATAATTTTTTATATATGTCAATATATATTTAAATATTCTTTTTTATAAATCTAATAATTATTTATAAATTATTAATTAAATTATTTAATATATAATATATTTTTAATATAATTTTATTTAAATATTTTATTTTTATATACAATATTTTATACATCTTTTGAATATTTTTCTTTATTTCTTATTTTTTTTTATAATATATTAAAAATCATTTATATATATAATTATTATTATTTTTAACAATTTTTTCTTCATATTTCTTTTAAACTTTTTTTTATATTGATTTTAAATAGTTTATAAAAAAATATCTTTTTTTTTATATTTTAATATTATTTTTTATAATTTAATTTTAAACTATTTTTATTATATTAATTTTCAATATTAAATTATAATTTAAATCAATCTTAACAATTATTATATTCTTTTTAATCATTATAAATATCTTTTTTATTATATTTGTTATAATTCAAACTTTTATCATAATTCTATAAATTATCCATAAATCTTTTTTTAATACAATATATATTAATATTATTATTTTATAATCTATTATAAATATAAATCATTTCTTTAATTTTTTAAATAAAATTGAAAATATTTATAATTAATTAATAATATTCTTAAACATATTATTTCATTTATTAATATAATAAAATTATTTGTTTATTTAAATATAATGAGCTTTTTATATCATTTAATGAAGTTTTATATAATTATCTTATTTTTATAAAAAATAATTTTAAATATTATTTGAATTTCTTTTTTTAATTTTTATTTATAATATTTTTTATTATTAATTTTATTTATTTATTTATTATATTATAATAATACAACTTTTTTTTAATATTATGCTTTAAATTTTATAATTAAATTCTTTATTTTTTATAAAAATATAATTAAATACAATATATAATATTTAAACACTTTATTTTTAGATATAATTAAAAATACTATTATTATAAATTTATTTGAAATATTTGTATATTATAAAATTAATATATATATAATTAATTTATAATCAAAATTATCATTTTTATTATTAAATTTTATTATATTATCATTCATTTTATTTAAATAAAATTAATATTAGATTTTTAATATATGATATTGATAATTTTATTTTTTTTTTATTTTTTTTTTTTAGTTTTATTTGTGTTAAAAATTATAATTACTTTAATTATAATCATTTCAATCGTTTTAAAGTATATAATTATTTTAATTATTATTTTAATTATTATTTTAATTATTATTTTAATTATTATTTTAATTATTATTTTAATTATTATTTTAATTATTATTTTAATTATTATTTTAATTATAATAATTTTGATTAAATTGATTTCAATCAGATTGATTTCGATTAAATTGATTTTAACTAAATTAATTTTGATCAAATTAATTCTAACTAAATTAAAATATACAATTATTTTGATTATAATAATTTCTATTATAATCATTTATATTATAGTGATTTTGACTAGATTGATTTTAACCAAATTAATTTTGATTAAGGTAACTTTAATCAAGTTAAAATATATAATTATTATAATCATAATGATTTTTATCTTATATATTTTTATCTTAATGATTTTGATTATAATATAATATATAATTATTCTATAAAATTATATATTAAATAATAAAATTTCTTAGTTTATACATTATTATTAAAATAATTTCAAATAAATATTCAAAATCGACTTTTATTATAAATTAAATATTTTTTAGTAATTTACTAAATTGTTTTAGAAAACTAATCATTATTTAAATAAATAAAATGTTTTCATTAATTTATTTCTTTTTTTAATTTGTTTTTTTACATTTGTTTTTTAATTCTATTTTTTTTTTATTCTATTTTTTTTATTCTATTTTTTTTATTCTATTTTTTTTTTTGATTTTTTATTATCTTTATATTATTAAACCTAAATTCTATTAATCGATCTTTGTAAATTTTCTTTAAATCAGTTTTAATTTATTTAAAGCATAATCTTATATATATTATATTTTATAATATATAGATTATTAAAATAAATATATTAATATAAACATTATTTCTTTATAATATTTTTATTATTATTATTAAATATTTCTTATTTAATATTTGCAATATCTTTATATTAATACTTTGAAATATTCTTTTAAAGTTTATTTATAAATCTATAGCAATAAATTTTTTTAAATTATTAATTATATATTTCTTCAATTTATATTTTAAATAATAGTTAATTATATATAAATTTTTTAAATCTATTAATAAAATTTAAATTATTTAAAGATAATTTATTAAACAAATTTTTTTAATATCTTTTATTTTATTTAAATTTAAAGGTTTGATTATAATTAGTAAAATGATAAAGTTAATAATTCATAAAAAATCAAGTTTAAACTAGTTAAAAAAGGCCAATTATATAAAAATGGTTTTGGCCTTATAGCCTAAAGTCATATTTATATAAAACTTCAAAACTATAATAATTACTATCATTTAAACTATCTATTTTAATTAATTAAAAACAAATAAAGAAAGTAAAACTTTAAAAATTAAATTGAAAAAAAATAATTTAAAAAATAAAAAAAAATATTAATATAATCTTTGTAATAATATTATATTATTACTTTATATCTTTATATATTTTATTTTAATTTGATATAATTTATATATTATATTTTATTATAAAACTTTATGTATAAAATAATTATTTTTAATATTTTTTAATTATATTTATTAAATAAAAAAAATAATATTCTATATTTAATTTTATATAATATTTATATATCAATATAAAATCAAATTATTTATAAAATATTAATTTTTATAATAATCTAAGATTAAATAATTATATATATTCTTTATTCTAATTTTTAAAACCTTTACTTTATAAATTATATTAACTTATATTTTAATATATTTTTAAATTGTTTACAAAAATTATATAGTTTATTTTTATATTTTTATATATAATTTTTTTAAATAAATCTTAAATTATAATTTTTTTATTAAACTCTAAAAAATATATTTTATTTTTTTATTTTTTAATATTTAAATTATAATATTTAAATATCAAAATAAAAATAAATAATGTTTTTAATTTTTTAAATATTTACTAACAGATTAAAAACTAATATTAAAAAATATTTTTTTATAATAAATTAAAGTTTCTTAATTAATAATAATTTTGATTTTGTTTAAATCTATAGAAATTCTATCATTAAATATAATTAATTTTAAATATTTTATTTTTATTATATTAAATTTATATTTATCAATATTGAAATAAACACTTTTTCATAAATCTTTTTAAAACCTTTTGTATATAATCTTTATAATTATTTTTATTTATAAAAATAATTAGAATATTATGAAAATAAATAAAAACAATAATATTAAAAATATTAAAATAAAATTATTAATAAAAATATTAAAATAAAATTATTAATAAAAATTTAAAAATAAATTAAAATATTATATAAATTAAAAAAAGAATTATATAATTATAGAATTTATATTAAATAATCAATATAATCTTTGATTTATTTTTTTCTTTTAAATAAATTTTATTTAAAATTATAAATATATTAAGTTTCATAAAAATCCTTATTTTATTTAATTATTCAAATATATTTTTTTTTAATAAAATCAAAAAGCAATTTTTGATTATATTTTTATTAAAACTATAATAATCAATATATGAATATATATTTCTTTTAAATTTTTTTATTAACAATATTAATATTATTATAAACAATAAAGATTTTTTAATAAATTCTATTTTTATATTATTATTGATATATTTATAAATAATTTTATATTTTTTAATTATAAAAAAATAATTCTTATTATAAAAAAATTCAAAATTAAACTTCAAATGAATATTAATATTTATAATAATATATTTAAATAAAATATCTATTAATTTTTCCAAAAAAATATTAATAAAATTTTAAAATTGTAATAATAATTTAAATAAAATATATACTTTCTTATAATTTAATTTACTTTCCATATATTTATTAATATCTTTATCTAAAACTTTATTCAAATCAAAAATCTAAAAGTAATTATCTAAAAATCTATATAATCTAAAATCTAATTAAATTTTAATGTTTTTGTAAAAAATTATATTTTTTAAAATATTTTGATATAAATTTATAATAAGAATTTTTTAATTTTTATAAATATCATTTAATAAATAGCTTAATATAAATTATTTTATTTAAATATCTTTTTATTAATAATAAAACAATATTAAAAAACTAGTAGGAAATATATTTTAATTAATCTATTAAAATCAATTATTTTCTTAAAAATAAAAATAATAAATAATTTACTTATAATACTCTATAAAAAATAAAATATTATTATATAATATTAATCAACCATAATTTTAATAAATTTAAATTATCATAAATAAGTTATAAATTTATTTTTATTAAAATCTTTTATAATATTAACTTTAAAAATTAAATTATTATCTTTATTTTTATTATCTGAATTTTTAATAATTAAAATTTTATTATATAAATATAAATTTTCAAATATATTATTTTTTATTTTTAATAATAAATAAAAAAAATCTTTATTTATAATATTTTTTATTGTAAATATCAATTCAATTATTTTAATTCCAAAAATTATATTAATCTCATATAAATAAAATAAAGTTATTAAAATACAAAAAAAAATTAACATTTTTTTTCAAACTTTTTATATATATAATAATAAAATAAAAAATAAATAATATTACAAATAAAAAAGAAATCAAAAATTAGATTATTATTAATATAATATATTTATAAATTATATAATTATAATTATAATACATCCAAAATAATATTAATATTAAATTTTATAAAAAAAAAAAAAATTTAAAATAAAGTTTTTTAAATATTTCAATAATAAAATAAATAATAATAATTTAAATTATATTATTGAAAAAAAAAATTTATTATTATTCAATAAAAAATATCAAAGTTTAAAAAGATTAAAAATATATTAATTATTATAATATATAATTAAAATATTAATAAAAGCTCTTAAAAAGCATTTAAAATTAAAAAAATATATAATATATATAATGTTGATTTAATTTTATAAAGCTATAAAATAATAAATTAAATAAAGTATTTTATAATAAAATACTATATATAAAAAATCTTAAAATATTTTTTAAATTATTTATAAAATAAATTAATATATCTAAATCAAATAAAAACCTTCAATATTGATTTCTATTAAAAATGTTCTTTTTTTATTTTTTTTTATTTTTTTTAAAATATAGTCTATGAATAAAATTGAAATTGTAATAAATATAATAAAAATTATAAATATTTAATAAAAAAAAAAATTAAAATTATTTATCTAATAATATCTAAATTAAAATTCATTATAATTTTGTTTAAATTTAAAATTATTATTTTAATTATAAATAATGATATTAAATATATTATATAAATGCTTTAAATTAATTTAATTAATTTTATAATCTTTATTAATAATTTTGATTAAATATTTCTTCATATTATAATTATCTTTTTTATAATATATATATTTGTTTTTAATATAATAATATAGCTTTTTATTTTATAAATTTAATTTAAAAAAAATCTATTGAATTATTATAATTATAATTTATTATTAAAACTTTAAAAAATTATTCAAAAAGAATACTCGGTTAAATTAAAATTGAAGCACGCGCAAATTACCGAAAAACCCTCAAAATCGATGATTTTATATAAATCACCTCTTGCGCTAACATAAATAAATCGATCAATTATTTATAAAATTATTTAAAATTTTAAATTTAAATTATTTTTATATTAAAGTATTCGCTATTAATATATAAAGATTAAATAATGATTTAAAAATTTATAATATTTATTTAAATATAAAATAAAAATCATATAAAAATACTATAATTTTAATTTAATTTAAATCGAATAAACCACTATATCAACAAATAATAAAAATATATATAAATATATAAAAAATATACTTTTATTTAATATAAATATTATATATATTAAAAATATATAAAAAATATAATATAATAAAATTAAAAAGAATATATATAATATTTATAAACATTAAACACCACTATAACTTTGATTTTTAAAAATCATTAAAATCATTTCAAATTTTTATATATAATAATTTATATCCTCATAATTACTATATTAAAATATTATTTAATATAATTTTGATTTAAATAAATTATTAAGATTTTTAAAAATTTTAAAAAATTAAAAATACCTTTAAAACTTCGACTTTTCAAGATTTTTATATTATATTTTAATATATAATATTTATATTAAATAAAAGTTTTTCTTTTATATATTTATATATATCTTTATTATTTTTTAATATAATAATTTGTTTAATTTAAATCAACTTAAAATTATAATATTTTTATATAATTTTTACTTTATATTTAAATAAATATTATAAATTTTTAAATCATTATTTAATCTTTAAATTTTAATAATAGATATTTTAATATAAAAATACTTTATATTTAATATTTTAAATAATTTTATAAATAATTAATTGATTTATTTACATCGGCGCAAAAGATGATTTATACAAAATCGTCGATTTTGAAGCGATTCGCTTATTTTGCGCATGCTTCAATTTTAATTTGACCGAGTATATTTGTTTGTATGACTCCGGGGGTATGGAACTATACAATATGGGTATTCTCTTATATTGTATTAATGTGTTCGAGAAGATCAAGAAGGGTGTTGTACGCCGTCGAGAGTATATATCTCCTCAACGGGCACGTAACGTAAGGTCACGTGTTGGCTATACAGACAATATTCAAAATTTAAAAATTTTGAATAAATTTATTTTTTTATATAAAAATGAATTAATTTTTCTCAAACCTATTAGAAAAAATCATTTATTTTTTTAAATCATTATTTATTAAAATAAAAACATTATTTCAAAAAAAATCTATCAAATTATTATTAATTTTTTTTTAAATAGATCAATTTTAATATTATTATTATAATTAAATTTAATAATATAGAAAATGAATTCAATATAGAAACTTAATTAAATCAAATTATTTATAATTGATTTATATAATTTAATAAAAATTATTTATTAATTATTGATAATATTAAAAAATATAGAAAAAATTTGAAATATTATAATTATTATTTATTAAAGTCATTAAATAAGATTAATAAAATATTTATAAATAATTTATTAAATACATCAAAAAAAAATAAATGTTATATTATTAAAAAAAGAAATTATATAAAAGGTTTTAATAATAATTCTAAAACAAAAATAAAGAATATTAATAAGAAATTTAAAATAGAAAAAATTATAAAAAAACTTTTATATAATAGATTTAATATCTTTATTTTTTTTATCTTTAAAAAATCTTTTTAAATTTGGGACTAAAAATAAGATATTATAAATATCTAAAACAAATTAAAAAGCTATATTAAAACTTTATTAAATTTTATTAAATTTATTATTTAATTTTTGATTATTTTTTTATAAAATTATGAATCAATAATCAATTTTAGAATAAATTTTATTTTAATTATAAAAAATAAGAAAAGAAATATTAAAAAAAATCGTTTATTATTGATAATAATAATAATAATAATTTTAAAGATTTTTTAATAATAAAATCTTCTAATATTAAAAAATTGAAATGTTTTTTAAAATTATATAAAATAATTATTCTTTTTAAAAATTATTTTTTATTGAAATTGATTAATAAATTATTAAAATTATATAAATTATTTATAATAATAATAATAAAAATAAAGAATTAAAATTAATATTAAATAAATAAAATAAATTATAAAGATTATTTATTAGTAAATATTTTATAAAATAAAAAATGGAAAAAAAAAGTAGAAAAGTCTTTTTTTAAATTAAAATTATATTTAATTATATAAATGAATAATTAATAAATAATTAATTAATAAATGAATTTTTATGATTTCATAATTTTGAAATATTAAAAAATGCAAAAATTGAATAATTAAAAAAACTAAAATAATTATAAAAATATATATTTAGAATAAAAAAGATTTTATATAAAAAAAAAATTAAACTATTAAAATAATAAAGTTATTAATTGATAAAGAATTAAATTTAAACTAATTAAAAAAGACTAATTATATAAAAATAGTTTTGACCTTATAGTCTAAAGCCATACTTATATAGAACTTTAGAACTATAATAATAATTATTTTTATATATATTATTATATTTTTATTATTGCTTTTTTTTAAAATCAAATATAAATTTTTGAAAAATATTATTTATTATATTTTTAAATAAAAAACGTTTTTATTTCTATTTATAATATTAAAATTTATATTTATTGAAATATGTTATATTAATATTATTTTTATAATAAATTTATATATATTAAACTTTTATTAAAGTTTTTTAATAATATTTTTAATATTAATTAAAAATTCTTAATTTAGTTAAAAATTTGTTTTAATCATTAAAATATTAATAATAATTTTAAATTTTAAATATTTATATTTAATAAATTATTTCTTTTTATAATAATTTAAAGTTTATATTTTTATCTCTTAAATTTTTTTTATTTTCTATAACTTTTTTATCTATTATATTATTTATCATATTATAATACAAAATAAAAAAAATCTTTTTAATAATATTTTATATTTATTTGTTAAATATTATAATAATTATTATTAAATATATTTTTATTGGATTTTTTTATTATTTCAAATAAATATTTAATATCAAATCAAAATTTAGTTTAATAAAGCTTTAAATTAAATATAATCATTTTAATTTATAAAATAAATCTAATATGAAATCAAAATTCATTTTAATAAAGTTTTTAAATCGAATATACTCATTTCGATTTTTAAAATAAATATATAATAAATAAATTCATTATAAAAGATAAAAAAATAAATAAAATAATAATAAAAAAATACAAAAATATAGAAATAAAAATTATTAAAGATTTTGATAAAAATTTTTAAATAAAAGTTTTTATATAAATAATTTTATTATTATTTCTATAATTATAATAAAATGATTATTATCATTAATATTTTTATTTATTCAAATACTTTTTTAAATAATATAATTATATATTAAATTAATGATTTTGTATTTTTAAAATTTTATATAATAATTATATTTTATGAAATATAATTTTTAATAAATATTTTGTTTTTAGAATTATATATATAAAAATAAGATATATAAATTTTAAATTTATTTATATATATATTTAGGTAATATTATATAAATAACTATTAAATATATTATTATTTATTATTATTATTATTATGATTATAATTATTAATATTGATTAATAAATTAAATATTATATACTTAAAGATTATATAAATATAATATACTTTTTTATATTATTAAAATTTTATATAATAAATTTTAATTTCTTATATATATTTTTTATACTTAAATATTTAAGTTTATCAATTCATTTATATTCAAAGACTTTTATTTTTATTTTTATTAAAATTTTATTTTATTTTATTATTTTGAATATATTAATTTTTATCAATTTATTTAATTTTTTTTCAATTTTATATCTATTTTTTTTTTATTGTATTTAATTTGTTTAATAAAAAAACTTAATTTATTAAAACAGAATTTTTTAATGAAAAAATATAATATATTTGTTATTTAATAATATTATGATATTTAATAACGTTTTTTTAAAGTTTTTATTTTTTATATATAATTTAAATTATATTTTTTGTTATACATTTTATTAGATATATCAATAAAGTTGAATTGTTATTGATAGTGAAGTATTAAAGTTTGAATTTTTTTTTGATTTATTATATTTATAAATTGTCAATTCAGATAGTTTTAGTGTTATTATTTTTGATGTTTTTTAAATAGTTAATTAATTATTATTATTATTTATAAATGTATAGTTTTTTATATATTTTATAAATATTGTTGGTAATATTAATATTAAACTAGTAAGTTTTTTGTAATATGAGTAAATTGATATTGATTGTAGTGTTATAGTATTATTATTTATGTTGATTTTATAATTTTTATTTTATTTTAATGATTTTTCTATATATTGATATTCTTGAATATATTTTTAAATTATATATTATATATATAGATGATTTAATTTATTTTTATAATATGTTTTTCATTAATTAAATAGTTTTATATTTATAAATTTTATTGTTTATTTTTTATAATTTTATTATTTAATTAATAATAGTTTTCATTAATGAATTTAATTTTTATATATATATAAAAATATTGAATATTAAAAAAATTAAGATTAATTTATTAGGATTTATTATATTATTTATAATTTTTATTATTATTTATAGTATTTATTTTTTTATAAAATTAGATTATTATAGTTTATTTTGTAAAATTTTATATATTTATTACATAATTTTATAATATTATTTAATTTTATTAATTGATTAATAAGATTTTATAAATATTAATTTTATTTTGATTATTATAATATTTATATATTTATTAAATTTTTTTTATAGTCAATTTCATATTAATATTGATAATAATATAATTTAAAAGTTTTATATAAATAATAATAAGAATATAATTTAAAAGCTTTATATAAATATTAATTTATTTAAAATAAACTATATTTAAAATAAATTATATTTTAAATAAATTATATTTTAAATATATTCTATTTTAAATATATTCTATTAATATATTGTTTAATTATATTATTATTTAATATTTTATTACTTTGTTAAATATATATAATATTAATTATAATATATTGTTAATTTATTAATTTTATTTTTATTTATATTGTTATAATTAATTTATTTAAATATATTATACAATTTATAAATAATTCAATAATTAAAATATTTATATAAATATTATAATTTTATTTTTATAATAAAGAATTATAATTACATTTTTATATAATAAAAAAATATTTATTGATTTTATTATAAATAATCTAATTTTTGATATTATTATTATTTTTATATTGTTTATAATATTTTGAAATTTATTAAAGTTATATTTATTATTTATAAAGAATATTTTGAAATTATATATAATTTATTTTGATATTATATTTTTAAATAGTTTTTTATATATTAATATATATTTAAATATTTTTTTTATAAATATGATAATTGTTTATAAATTATTGATTCATTTATTTAACATATGATATATTTTTAATATAATTTTATTTGAATATTTTATTTTTATATAAAATATTTTATAAATTTTTTTAATATTTTTGATTTTTATTTTTTGTTTTTTTTATAATATATTCAAAATTATTTGTATATATAATTATTATTGTTTTTTACAATTTTTTTTATATATTTAATATTATTTTTTATAGTTCGATTTTGAATTTTTTTACTATATTGATTTCAAATATTAGATTATAATTCAAATTGATTTTAATAATTATTATTTTTTTTAATTATTATAATTGTTTGCTTTAATATATTTATTACAATTAAAATTCTTGTTTTAATTCTATAAATTTTTTATAAATTTTTTTAATATAGTATATATTTATATTATTATTTTATGATTTATTATAAATTTCAATTGATTTTTCAATTTTTTGAATAAAATTAAAGATATTTATAATTAATTAATAATACGTATGAATATATTATTTAATTTATTGATATAATAAAATTATTTTTTTATCTAAATCTAATTAGTTTTTTATATTGTTTAATAAAGTTTTATATAATTATTTTATTTTTATAAAGAATAATTTTAAATATTATTTAATTTTTTTTTATAATGCTTTTTATTATCAATTTTATTTATTTATTTATTACATTATAATAATATAATTCTTTTTAATATTATACTTTAAATTTTATAATTAGACTTTTTCTTTTTCATAAAAATATAATTAAATTTGATATATAATATTTAAATATTTTGTTTTTGAATATAATTAAAAATATTATTATTATAAATTTATTTAGAATATCTATATATGATAGAGTTAATATATATATAATTATTTTATAATTAGAATTATTATCTTTATTATTAAATTTTATCATATTATTATATATGTTATTTAAATTGATTTAATATTAGATTTTTAATACACAATATTAATAGTTTTCTTTTTAATAATATTTTAAATTTTCAAATTTGGTTTTTTATATATATGTTTTTTTAATTTCTTAATTTTTTTTTTAACTTTATTTAATTTAATTATATTAAAAATCATGATTATTTTGATTATAATTATTTTGATCATATTAAAATATATAATTATTTTGATTATTATTTTAATTATAATAATTTTGATTATAGTGATTTTGATTATAATAATTTTGATTATAATAATTTTGACTAAAATGATTTTGATTAAATTAAAATATATTTTTATTATAATTATTTTTATTATGATGATTTTGATTAAGTTGATTTTGATTATAATTATTTATATTATAATGATTTTGATTAGACTAAAATATATAATTATTTTGATTTTGATAATTTTGATTATAATATAATATATAATCATTTTGATTATAATGATTTTGATTCTAATATAATATATAATTATTTTAAAATAGAGTTGTATATTCAAAAATATTATTTATTAGTTTATATATTATTATTAAAATAATTCTAAATAAATATTTATTATTGACTTCTATTATAAATTAAATGTTTTTTAATAATTTATTAACTTATTTTAGAAGTTTAATTATTATTTAAATAATTAAAGTATTTTATTTAACTTGCTTCTCTTTTTTAACTTGTTTTTTTATATTTCTTTTTTAATTTTTTTTTTTTTAAATTTTCTATTATTATCTTTATATTATTAAATCTAAGTTTGATTAATTAATCTTTGTAAATTTTTTCAAATAAGTTTTAGTTTATTTAAAGCATAACCTTATATATATTATATTATATAATATATAAATTATTGAAATGAATATATTAATATAAACATTATTTTTTTATAACGTTTTTTTTATTATTATTAGATATTTTTTATTTAATGCTGAAAGTATTTTTATATTAATATTTTTAAATATTATTTTAAAATTTATTTTTAAATTTAAATCGATAAAAACTTTTAAATTATTAATTATATATTTATCAAATTTATATTTTAAATAATAATTTATTATATAGAGATTTTTTAAATTACATTTTTTAAATCTATTAATAAAATTTGAATTATTTAAAGATGATTTATCAAATAGATCTTTTTAATATTTTTTATTTTAATTAAATTTAGGGTTTTATTCATATTTATATTTATATTTGTATATATTATTATATTTTTATTATTATTATTTTTTAAGATTAAATATAAATTTTTTAAAGATATTACTTATTATGTTTTTAAATAAAAAGATTTTTATTTATATTTATAATATTGAAATTTATATTTATTTAAATATTTTATATTAATATCGTTTTTATAATAGATCTATATATATTAAATTTTTATTAAAGTTTTTTAACAATATCTTTAATATTAATTAAGGTTTTTTAATTTAACTAAAGATTTGTTTTGATTATCAAAATATTAATAGTAATTCTAAATTTAAATATTTATATTTAATAAATTGCTTTTTTTTTATAATTATTTAAAATTTCTATTTTTGGTTTTTGAATTTTTTTTATATTTTATATTATTTTTATTTATTATATTATTTATAATATTATAATATAAAATAAAAAGATATTTTTAATAATATTTTGTATTTATTTATTAAACATTATAATAATTATTATTAAATATATTTTTATTTGGTTTTTTTATTATTATTAAATAAATATTTAATATCAAATTAAAATTCAATTTAATAAAATTTTAAATTAGATATAATCATTTTAACTTATAAAATGAATTTGATATTAAATTAAAGTTTAATCTAATAAAGTTTGAAATCAAATAAAATTATTCTAATTTATAAAATAAATATATAATAAAAAATTTATTCTAAAATAAATATATAATAAAAAAATTAATTATAAAATAAAAAAACAATTAAAATAATAATAAAAAAATATAAAAATATAAAAATAAAAATTATTAAAAATTTTGATAA